>CM017893.1:3194716-3257443 GCA_008369825.1 Triplophysa tibetana
GGCTCATGCAGTATCAAGTCGTGACATCTAGAAGTGCATGAACAGAGGACCGCTTCTCTTTTGCTGTCAGTTTTAAACATGATCCAACTAATCCAAAACCGGCTAAGCTAGAATACAGATCAGTATCTGACAAATAGCTTTTTACTCAAGTGCCGAGATTTTATTATGGAGAGACGTTACTGTCCAGAACATGCCAACGGTGCACGTATTTAAACTGTACATGACAGTTTAAAAATGGGGGTAAATTGATTTTTGTTATCAGTGGTTTGCAAGAGATTTGACGGATTCTCAGTTTGTTTCAACTTGGTCGCAGATGTGTCTCCTAAAATTCTTTTTTAAGACCTAAAAAAAGAAACGAATGGAGCAATGGTTAAATTACACGAATAGTGTGTAGGTGTGAAATTAATGTACAATAAAGAGGTAAAATAAACAGGTTTATGTGATGAGAAATTATTAAGTGAGTAAAGAGTAGCTTTCCTGTAACTCTGTGGTAAGAGCATTTTGTTAACAACGCAAGGTCGTGGGTTCGATCCCAGGGGATTGCAAATACCTATGTAAAATGTATAGGATAAAGCAATGTAAGTCGCTTTGGATAAAAGCATCTGCCAAATGCCTAAAATGTAAAATGTAATGTAAATAAGTACATATTAAGATCTTCAATCACATTGATTTTTGATTGCAGACTTGACAGATCTGAGCTCAGTTTGAGACATCGTTGAGATCTCTAATGTCAGAGACATTTGTGGGTCTTATTCTGAGGAGAAATATCTGAGACTATAGCAAAATAATAAAAAAAGTTTCCATTTGTTCTCTACATGTCTTATATGTAGATGTTGATTGTTTTAGATTTGACGGAATACAATTAAGATTGGATTTAAACTATTTTAGATTGAAACTATTGTTTTTCCAGCAGGGCGGCGCTATAGACACGATCCCATTTCTGTCCTGTTATCAGCGGTCGCATCTTGTATTCTCCTCACGGACGCACATAGTAGACTCTGCCCAATACTGATACGCCTCTACGTTTGTATTTAGTGACAAGACTGTGCATTTAATTTCCTTTCTTGCCCTTTACAACACATTTTTAAGTGGATTTTTTTGATATTCACAGCGCACAGCTTGAGAAAGGAAAGTGGCCATTTATCAGCCCTGTCAATTTCTTTCTACAAACACATACAGGTTAGCCATTGAACGCCAGCCATTTAAACTCCACTTCCAGAGCTCTTTCCGGCCTGCGCGCGACGCTACCGCAATGCTTCCGCAAATTATGACTTATGCTAATGGCTTCAGAAAGGCCGTAATGAGAAGTGAAATAGGAAAAGAGACGCCGTTGAACCACATAGATAAACACACGAGGATGTTAATGGCCATCGGAATGAAAAGTCAATGGGAAACATGAACGTCTCGAACCGCTGGGCCAGTGCGAGTCCATTTGTATCCCAGCGGACTATCGCTAATGCGCAATCAGGGGTTCGAACGCGGGAAGCCAAATGAATAATACACTGGATGATTTGCTCTCCGGGAATGACGTGGATCCACGAGCTGGCGCGTTGCTCGAGGGATCACAGTCTCGCGCTCCACCTCGGGGAGTTATTATCGAGTTTATATTGAGCGTAATGAAAGCAGGGGGGTGTTAATTTAGCCTGAGGATAAATGGTGAGAGGCAGATATATTTAAAACTAATTCCTCACTTTAATGTGGGTGATATTGATCTAGGCTTCACCATCTGGAAATTGGTACAGTAACTCAACCGAGGTGTATATGTATACTTGGGAAAATGTGTATTAATGTGTACAAACGTATTGTCAATTTCCAATATAAGCATAGGCCTAACTTATATCATGTTTTCAAAGATGATCAATGAATGTGGCCTTTTGACTACATGCACTTGGCAAGACATGGGCTACCAAAGTACTTGGTCAAATTGGATACTTTGCAAATGTTTCAAGAGCACATTTTTATGTTTTAATGTAAGTAAATAACTCAGACCTTTTTTACTAACTAAATAATGAGATGATTTCATTTTAACTTAAACATTTTCTGCATATTTTCAGAGTTTTTAATGAGATCGTGTTTTTAAATTAATGGACTTGCACTTAAAAAAGTAATTATTGTAAATGAACTATAAGACCTTTCAACCCTCAAGCGCTTGCATATGTCAGTAACTTCTTGACAGAAATGGAAAAACAGAAGGGACTGAGAACACAGGCGTTCAATCTGAAAGCTAAATCCCGGGGGCGATTGAATCCTTTATGAATCATGATTTCAGGTGTATTTATCCCTTTCTCCTTATTCATGCCACACAATATAGATTTAAGACCACAGGAAAGCAGGATCAACTGACAGTTGTTCTTATTCTATCCAAACAGAGTCAAATGAAATACCAACAAATGGTTTTGTGGTATTCGATCAAAATATAATCATTCTAGTATTCCTGTATTTATCCGTTAAAGGTCCAGTGCGTGAGATCTCATCAAGTGGTGAGATTGCGAATTGCAACCAATGGCTCACTCCACCACTTTCCCTCCCTTTCGAAGCACTACGGTGGTTGACACTGAACTAAGATGTCATTTTTTGGCTTCTTTGTGTAGGAGATCATGTATTTACGAAACTCTTTCTGTAGAGCAGTTTGTCGGTTTAGGGATACTGTAAAAAAACATTGTGTATTTCATGTAAGAGTGGGCGTATGTAGATAGAAATTGCTCATTCTAGGTTAAAAAAACATAACGCTTCATAATGTAAAGTACACATACACATCTGAATAGTTATGTATATTATATATTGTATTTCTGTCAATAGATCTACCAAAAAACGACACATTGGACCTTTAAGCCTTTCAAAGTTATAATGATTTAACATCTCGTCTGGCAAAAGCCGTGTTTCTCATTGATTTGCACAATATGGGTGTAGAGTATTTACACCAAAAGCATCTCACAGAACTTGCCTTGTATGCTAACAAAATAGTGAACAATTAGTTGTATTTTAACCGTTTATTTATTTACTTTAATGTTGTTTAAAACTCTCCAGAAGAAATATGGGACACATTTTAAATGCATTACTTTAATGGCGTTTAGTCTTGGTTTTATGTTTGAAGCTGGACAGCAATTTTCCCAAATTTTCTAATTTTAATATTCAAGACTTAAAAAATATTTTTTTCAAAAGAAAGCACACACTAAATCTCAACTTTTCAATTTCAAGTCAAATAAAAAAATTGGTTTAATCAAAATGGTTTTACAAATCACTTGAATTCAACTTCTATCAAACTGACTTGACGTAGTAATAGTTTTTAAATCATTATCTGTACTGCTCGTTTTGCAAAATGCTTAATGTTTAAATACGAAACTAGCTTTTTCCCCTTGAGTGCTTTGCTGTAGATCACGTCTCCATTCTTCTGGAGAAAAACAACATTTCTCATTTAGTAAAGTACATTTGGTTTGCTTTAGTGAAGAGCATTTTCATTTTGACAATAACCTCAGCCAGGTCCAGTTTCCAGCCGTCTGTAGACTCCAAGATCTCAAGAGGTTCATCCAGAGCTTCTTTACCCTGTCGGAGGTTAAACACGTGTAGTACCAAGCACAGTTCAAGGAACTTTTAGTATTCAACCAGCTGACAAATTATTTCTATATTTTTTTGATGATGAGGTATTTGGCCCACCAGGACTTAAAGACGTATTGACTTTTAAGGAACAGTATAGCATGCGTTCAACACTTGTGTACTCAGAATCAGAAGGAATCTGATGAAAGAAGTGGGCCGGTGTTCACATGACCTGACTGAAAACTGCAGATCTAGAGTTCCCTCACTGTGAGTATGAAACATTCTCGTTACAAATAACAGTGAGAACGAGAATGTTTTGTGCTGTGACCTTCAGTAAACCGATGTCTACCGTGAGCAAGACCACTGTGGCTTACACTCCTGACATTTTGATCTGTGTGCAACAAAAATCACAAAAAGAGTTCAGATTGGGTTATGCTTGTGACCCTGGTTTCTGCTCTTTCTGACATAACAAGGCAACATTGTGGAACAGTTTCAGCTTATGAATCAAAATGGTAATCTGAGTAGCAGAAAATGCTTTTTGCAGTCTGCGAGCATAGATATAAATAACTAGACGCCACATTTAACTTTACCGGCGTCTAGTTATTTATTCCTATGGTTGAGATACTGAAGCAATCTCACTAGGAATTTTATGCCAGGGGTCAGAGGTCCTCTAAACAAATGTTTAAACTTACAATCCTCCGGATTCATTAAGAGTTGAGCTCACTGCAGTCTGGAGTATATAAAAACTTTCATTTTTCATTTGCCTCACCAACAATTCCATATTCCATTAAAGCTAATGAGGAATATTTCCAATATTTAGATTCTGGTCTACCCACACGGATGCTTTGATGTCCTATAACTATGTTTTTCTTTTCTTTTTTTATAGACTACTTCGGAAAACGCTGTCAAGGAAGAACTTGAAATTTCTGTTTAAAACATTAACGCTTAATATAATAACAACCAACAAAACATTTACAACCGAATCTTACACGAATATCTCTATATATGTAAGATTGAAATGAAACCGAAAGTGCTTTGCATTCGAAGTGCACCATGGTCTAAACTTTTTATAACAAATATTTGTATTTTTCTTGTACACTGTATTTGTTTGCTGTATTAACTATTCAAGTTTATATTTCATTTTCAGTTTATTTTTACATTACATTATTATTAATATATTTATTATTATGGCCAGTGGTGAGTTGCTGTCATTTATAGAAATAATGCAAAATTGCTTAGAGATAAATCTCTTTGTTTGGTTGCACATAAAGAAAAATATTTGGAAGTATGTTAGCAACCAAGATTTCTGGGGCACCATTGACGACTATACTAGACAGTTGAAAAATGTTGAATGCAAAATATTTTTTTAATCAAAATTGTATTAACATTTTAACGTGGTTTACATATGCAGAATGATGCAGAAAGACAGCTTAACAGTAGTCCATGTATATAGAAAACAATAATAAAATAAAATTATAATATAAATAATAATAAAAAAATAATACTGAAGAGTGAGAGACAGAAATATGAAAAGCAATTATTAAAAAAAATCAATCTATTTAAAAGAGGATAAAGAAAAGAAAAACTTAACATGTACAAAAGATAGAAGAATTTAGGGAAAATATTTTAATGTGAGTCACTCGGTTCATGATTGTGTGAACTATCTGTGTGCAATTTTGCCTTATTTTTATAACTGACAGCAACCCACCACTGACCATATTACAAAATATAACTAATAATATAATATAAAAATAATTGAATCATAAACATTTCTGGATTTAACTATTTCTTCAGAGAGATATGGTCCCTACAACCACCCTCAAAAATACACATGCGTATGAAACCTGTGTCAACAGTGTCATCTCTTCGCGTCAGTTGTTTGAATTATTCCCTCCCCATATCAGACACTGAGCACACACTGTAACAGACTCATGTTAAAAACATGATGTGTTTAATCTGCCGAATACACCACTCATATCTGTGTGTCCATCACAGACACAGCTTGATTTATACTCTTACTGTCACTTTATAGTGAAAACACGAGAAAACCCTCCATGAAAAGTGATCGAAGCCGGTGTAAAAATATCGGTACGTAGCCTACTAGGAAAACATATTCGAGTTCCAATCGACTGATACTGAAACCGTGTAAGACATCAGTTATTCAGATGAGAAGTGTTAATACTGTATTTGTTTTAAACAATATTTTTTTTAATTCAGCTTCTCTACAGAACGATGTGCATACAACTGATTTATTCAAACCGTGTTTCAATATCAAATATAGCCCAAACTCTTTTAACAATACATCATCTAAACTGACCTACCGAGAGACTCCGCGTGTGTTCTCTGTACAACACTTACAGACGCGGTCATGTGCAGATTTCACACCGTCTGAGATCAGCTGGAGACAGGAGGAGCCCTTGGCTTCTGTCTGACGCGCATCAGAAGATGTTAACGTAATTTAAGCTCACATCTTATTGACAAAAGTCTCTCATGTGCAAAAGAGGCTCCTCGAGGAACGTTAACAATATTGTAATATCCTCCGTCTGTAATCGCAGTCTTCTTATACCTCCTTGTTCTTCTCAGTGTGAGCTGTCAAAACCCAAAGCCTTTGATAATATCGCTTCCAACTCTCTGAAGTGGTTGGAATGCAGTCGGCTCTTTGTTGAATTAAATACAACTGGACGGAAAAGACTTTTGCATGCACCACAAAGACGACAGGGGATGTGTATTGCAATGTGTGTTTGTTTGAACATAATGCTGTAAATAAAGTGATGGTTCAGCACAAAATTAAAATATTGTCATTACTTATTTACTGTAATGTTACTTAAACCTGTGTATGACTCACCACAAAATGAGATATTTAGAGAAATGTTTTCTGTTCATACAATTGAAGTCAATGAGGGCACATGTTGTTTGGTTACCGACATTCTTCTAAATATCTTCTTTTCCGTCATTCAGAAGAGAGTAAGTCATAGGGGTGTAAAAATATAGTTGAGTAAATGAAAAAATATTCGTATTTTTGTGTGAACTGTTCCTTTAAAAATGTAACAAGTTACAAAAGCATCTCAGCTTGAAGGTGAGATAAGGCCGGAGCACATAAACTTCACTTTATGGTCTTGTAAAGCGAATCGAAGATAGACGTACTCAAATGCTTAGAATACACAGAAGTCCTTTATCTCTGCTGACTGTTTATTTAAGCACTGTTTTTGTGTACCGTTATATTTGTCAGGAGGCATTTCAGTGTGCGAGTGTGTTTTTTGCACGTGTGTGCACATACATATACAGCAAACCAGATGGGGAAGCGCAGCTGGCGTCCTCCCTTGTGTTTTGTTTTTGGTGCCAGTCAAATGGGTCCTGGTGTATAATATATGCCTGGACACACTTGGCCAGGGGGGCAGAATTTTTGTGGCACTATTTGTGTTTACAGACGTTTCTGCATGAGGATTAAAGTGTGTGTGTGTGAGAGAGAGTATGAACGCAGGTGGTTGATGATGTGTGTATGGTTGCCAGATCCTCTCGCTGAAAGCTTGTGGTAAATGAGCAGGTGCTTGCGATGGGTCATTTACCATCATTTCACTCACTTTGCCTCAAAAGATTTTCGAGATTTTAAGCTTTTTTCCCTATTTCTCTTTCCCCTTATGTCATTTTTCTTTCATTTGCCTTGTTCGAGATCTGATGGGAAAATGACAGGAAAATCAGTGCGTGTTGCATTATGTATGAAAGTTGCCTGCCAAGAAATGATGCGAACGGAAAATGATTTGATCTAGTCGCTTAACACCCCCGCCCTCTCGTATATCTCTAGTCTTTATCTCGTAGATGTGTTCCAGTAATCCTCTAATGTTTCATAGATTCAATTTTATCTTCCCTACATCTAAAATGAGGTTCTCTTTATGCTGTGATGCTTTTTCTGCTGGGGTTCAGTGCTGTTTTTGTCAGTACTTGTCTTGTGCTGAACCAACATTTCCTGAGCACTGACAATTCTTGAGTGAAATGTTTAAGTTTTCAAGTTTTGGCTGTATAATTGTATGAGTAAAGCTTGTTGTATTGTCGGAAAAAGCAGACATTGTATATTTTGTGTGTATTTTCTTCCATCCCAGTTTATCACTAGTAAAGGACTGTAAGTTAACATTTGGCATGATTTAGGGGGCAGAACTATCAAAAAAACGATACATTTTTTCCGATGTTTAAGCATTTTCCCACCATTGGGTATCTGTTTTATAGTATCGGATTCACCGATAAGCGACGCCATCTTGTGGTCATTTTGCGTGCAGGACCGTCATTGCGGCAGAGCATCTATAGGAGCCAAGACAGAAACGACAGCTCCATGCTTTAATTAATAAACTTTATTTAACATGAGAGCAATTAATGCACAAATGAGATCTTGCAATTAATGACTGATATGTAGTTTATGCAGCTTCGCTCTTATAAATAGAGACAAACTCACAGAGTCACATTGCCTAATCCACCAATTCCTCTCCCAATAAAAATGTAACTTTACATGAATTAAATGAAACAATAAATAACTTTTATGTTGGAAATAAAAGAGCTGAATTGAATTACCTTTGTTGTCTATGCTCATCATTTATATAGCTGTTAACTCACCGTGTTGATGCTCAGGAAGTTTTATCATAGCCACAGCATGTAGTAAACTTTCAACAAGATTAACTTGTTGAAAACACCCTAAATTATATTATCATAGACTATATATAACCATTATTTCGCTAATAAACATTTAAATTAATACAGCCTTGTGGAATTTATTATTTATTATAAATCTTATTATCTCTATTTATTATAATATACCATTAGTAAATGCAGAAATAAACAGTGATTTGTCAACAGGTATTTCATAAGACTGCCAAAAGATATTATTAATGTAACATACCAGATTAGGGAGTTATTTTACATTTCTTATTTTTTTATTGGTTAGAATTATTTTTCAACAAAGACTCTTTGGTAACAGTGAACTTTTTTGCACTCTTTCAGACGCCCCTATTCATTGGAATATAAATGCAAATTGTTTTGCTTTGTATGCAAGGAGGGAGTGATTGTTATAAATAAAATAGTTTGTTCAGTTGGGTTGTAATCAGTGTGTCAAAAACAGTATAACAGTAAATTTCCTGTAGCTCAAGGGTAAGAGCATTGTGTTAATAAAGCAAGGTTGTGGGTTCAATCCCAGGGGATTGCAAATACCTATGTAAAATGTATAGGATAAAGCAATGTGAGTCGCTTTGGATAAAAGCGTCTGCCAAATGCCTAAATGTAAATAAACATAATTTCTGCATATCGCGTATCAGGCACATAAACATGCAAATAATTGGTACAGTATCCTTATCTGTTAAAAAAATCAATATCAGTCCATCACTAAATAAAGATTGTTGATGTTATTTAACCTTAATATTTTTCCAATTCTGGTGGGTGCTGATGACATAGATACGTATACATAGATGCCAGATTTAACTGCTCTGCTGAAGTTTCATCTTACCCATCAGGCCCTACCAGGCAAGCGGACATCTTGCATCATTTTTTCCATAGTTAAATCATTCTTCATATTTATTTAAAGAGATACTCCACCCAAAAATGAAAATGAAGGTAGACAGTTGTGTCCTAGAACTGTTGGTTGCTAACATTTTCCTAAATATCTTTCTTTTTGTTCATCAGAACAATTGAATTTATAAGGGTTTGGAACAATTGTAGGTTGAGTAAATGATGACAGAATTGAAAATTTGGGGTTATTCATTTACCTTTTTGTGACTTTTTAACAATGAATAAATGAAACAAGACTGGCAAATTCCAAATTTCATGGTTGTCACGTTTGCTTCGTGAAAAAATTGCCGTTCTTTGTAATAAATCAGTTGAACCCATTAAGTGTATGTTCGGAATAGCATAACACATGATACTCTGCATCTTTCATTCACAAATCCATCTGAATCAACACCCTGACTCATCCGTCTCCATCGGTTGGACAACTCACTGGCTCACTGTTATTGTCTGGAACTGTTTTAGAGAACAAAACACCCACGACCAGCAGATGACAGAGATTTGAGCTTTGCAGTGTATAGCGGTTTATGATGTTTTCTAGAACAAAGGAGATCTTCGTATTATCATGTTTAAGATAACACACAAAGTCTTAGATGTACTAACTTCATTAACAGCAATTCATAAGAACATCATTCAGGCCAAACTGAACGTGCTGTAATGAACTCGTGAAATGATTTTTTATCTGAGCCCGATGTTAGGTCAACTTTGATGCCGCGGCACAAGGAGAAGATGAAAAAGAAGTTTCACGATAGCCATGCACCAGAGGAACAAATTTTAAACACAGATTTATTTTCTTACGATAAAAATTAGACGAGCGTACTAAAAATACATCGTTTTATTGTTAAATCCCTGCTTTGAAGCTCTGATCCCAAACGCCTCTTTGATCTCTGACCTTGATTCCAGCTAGGCATGTTTAAGGCTAAGCAGATGCCACCAAAGGCTCAGAGGAATCAGAAATACTTTAATAAAACCACTTTGAAGATTTTGAGATCTGCGCTTGGCTCTGCGAAAATAAGATTCAACCCCCCTCCTTCGTTCTACGCCCTCCTCGTACCCGATCTCCATTCTTCTTCGTGACCTCTCTTTCTCTTTTATGTTGCAGACACTTGGAAATCCACCATCGGGTCTCCGTCGGTGAAGAGAGAGAGGCAGATTTAGTGGTTGATAAGCAGTCAGGCGCACGGGCGTACGCCTCAGCGGGGCACCAGTACTCAGCCCAGAGCAAACCACTTTCCCAGCAACCCTTAATGGACAATATTACATGAAATTGTGTCTATTGTTGAGCAGCCGGGAGTCGGGAAGTATCAGAAGCGTCTTCTTCTGCGCGAGACGGCTGAGAGGTTCGAGTGGAAAGCAAGTCTGGCCAGCTAAGAGTGTTTACTTTTCTGTGAAGATAATGTGGACATCATGTTTTGTATGGCAAGAGTGGATAAGGTGATGAACAACATGAGTGAGCTGTTTAAATGGTTTTGCCTGAGAAAGCAAATAGTCACTGGTTAAATTGTTGCTTTATATGATGTACGTGGTCTTAGTATTTTTGTTATTTTGGGTAGATATAGATGTTACAGCCTCAACATATTTTTACAAGATAATATTTGCTTTATAATTGATTTACCCAACGGGAGAAATTAAACGGATAGTTTAATTGGTTTGCTTCACATTGGGTTGACCTAACACGTAGCTACTGGTGGATATGAATGCTAATGAGATTACACAATTTTTTCCACATTTCTGTAAGAAAGCACTAAATACATAAGTTAGGTCTGAAATAGTCTTTATCTACCTATAGTGCACTACATTACGTTTTTCCCATTTTGTTAAAATCATAATGTAGGAAGGATGTGTACGCTGTGTTTTTCGTGTGTACTTTCCTTTAAAAGTATATATGTTTCCAGGAGAACCAATAAACACAAATGTTGTCTCTGAAACCTCTTCCTATCTCCTATAGTGCACTACATTAAGTGTTGCCCATTTTGTAGTCTCTTAAAATCTGAATTTAGGAAGGATGCGTACGATTTGTACTTTCCATTAAAAAATAAATATATTTCCTGGAGAACCAATAAACACAAATGCTGTATCTGAAACGGCTCGCCATCTCGTATATAGTGAACTACATTAGATATAGGCCATTTTGTTGTGTAACTTCATTCCCTTTTAGGTGTACATTTTGTGTCCACTGTGTTTTTCATGCATACTTTCCTTTAATTTTTCCATTTTTTGTTGAGAACCAATACACTCATGCTGTGTCTGAAACCGCTCCCTATAAAGTGCACTTCATTTGACCATTTTATAGGGTTGTCTTAAAGCTAAGTAAACAACATCAACATAAATTTTACCCACAATCCACTCTGATTTTGCACCCTTTACACTATTTTATTAATGTAATATTACATTTACATTTATGCATTTGGCAGACACTTTTATCCAAAGCGACTTACATTGCAGTAACCTATACATTTATACTTAGGTATGTGCAATCCCCTGGGATCAAACCCACAACCTTGCGTTGTTAACGCAATGCTCTTACCACTGAGATACAGGAAAGCTTAATAAATGTAAGAAATAAGTATGACAAGCAGGCATTTTTGTTTCCTATCAACAAATGCAACAAACATGGCAACCTTGATGAAAAATTTCCCATGGTTTTATATAGTAAAAGTGTACTTATCGTGTTTTTTGTGAATTGATTTGAACATTTTTGTAACCACTGTTTACTTAATATCATGGTTCAACTACGGTTACTGTATAGCAATAACATGGTTCATTTGCGGTGAGCATAGTATAACTTCAGCAACCATGTTTATTGTTGCTGTTCTTTTGAAGTAAATATATTTTTGCTTCCAACACGACCCATAGATGCACACAGATGTTAATAAAGCATAAGCGTAATGCTTATGACAAATATGTCCACACAATGCTGTTGGATGCTTATTCTTTTACGTTCACTTCTTCTAAATGGACTCGCATGTATTTCTCTGCCAAGAAATATTTAAAAAACATTTGTTTATTCTAATAATTGCTTATTTTAACGGGAATAAACTGATGTTGATCATTATGTGGGAATATTGCACTTCATAAAACTAAGAAAAACAACAGATTTGTAACATTAGGCAGACACAGAAATATGATTGAACTTTCACATTGTTTTGCATTTGACTACTGTAACAATTACATGAAAATGAACATTTTGTTTCAGTACAGTTAGCTTATATGTGTTTTACAGCTCAAAATAGTCACGATAAAAAATAAAAACAAGTAATGTAAAATAGAATAAATTAAATATTAAAATGACTGAACACGGATTTTCTTTGCAGCTGTTGACTGACTTCCTTTGAGCATCCTTGTTTCCTAGTGCGTGACATGGGCGCTATTAGTCATATGAGCTTACAACAGCAAAAATGACATCAAGATAAATGGCTTTTATCTTCCAGCTGATCACATCATGTATACCACATCCATTATTTTCTGATTATGTAAGTTATCGTTTCATGCTTTATTTCTTCTGTTTAACAATAGCCAGTTGTCTGCACACTAGGAAATTCCTGTTACGCAGCACTTTATGAACTCTATAGGTTTAAAAAAACTTTTTATGCTGCTCTTGTAATTTAAGCATTTGTATGAAACGGTTCACCGCCAAGCTTAGACAATTAAACTTTAATAGAAGTTCAGCTTTAACTTTATTCAATGCTGTTGCAACATGAGTTACTGCAGCCATTGCTCAGTAAAAACTTTCCTTCTGATGTTTTTTTGAAACCAATGATCCAACCAACAATTTTTATGTTTTCCTTTATAGTAGTCAGCATAGATTGTTAATTCAAGATTTCCATGCAAAAGATGTATACAATTGAATACATCCCAATAGACTTTAAGCACTACAGGTTTGGGTTTTCATGCATTCTGACTTCTTGACAATGTTGCTTAACATGGTCAACTTGTCGAAAACGAGTTGGATGTATTATGTAGTATTTCTGTGCTCGATACACTCCCCCAAGTGTATAGATTTCAGAAAGTTTGTGAGAACATGAAATAAAAAAAAGTTACGTAACAACTTTTCTTAGTTCCTTATTGGGCAATTGTCCTGGAAGAGCACGCCCGCGGCATGGCGAAAGGAAGAGCCAGCCCACGCGTCAAACGATGAGTGATAGGAAGACTCTTTTAGCATCATATATGGATGCCCTGTGGGCCTGGAGCTTGCTACTCTTGCCATAGTGAGAGAAGTTGAGGTGTATTTGATTGTTCATGGCATTTCAGTGATAGATGTTATAGAAACGGTGGATTTAATGCCGGATTTGCAGATCGTTTGAAACTGATAGATAGAGCGCTCCCAGCGCTAAAAGATGCCGGACATGAACCGCACGCGGTAAGTGAAACTAAGTCATGCAGCTGTGTTTTGTCGGCAATCGCTGCGTATGTGCATAATGTAAACAACACATTGTAGTTATTCAACAGTTTAGCAGGGATAACACGATGATGTATTGTGTGCTTGTGATTTAGTTCCTCCCTCCGCACACCCCCAGCAGGTCATTTGTTTTGGGAAATAATCGTCCAACTATCTTTGCTAAATGTGATCAAACTAAACACTCTTCGATGATACGGAGTATGCAATACTATTGGTGCTCAAGATTAATATGAGATTGGCAGAAACTGGACGTTCAACCGTACCTTCAAGGATGACAAATAAAATCTGTTAAAATATAAACAATGTGTATTTCATACAGACACACATGAATTATAAAGAGTTAAATATTTTAAATTATTTCTATTTTATGATCATATGCTTAACCTTTAATTTCTGTTGATAATTCTGTGATCAGTTTTAAATCAATTATATTTTCCCAAGTCAACTACTGCTGAAAATCTACAGTAGATTTCATCAGTGTGGCGTCTCCATGCAACATTAAAGTAAGTTGACGCCTGCACACACACCAACAGGCAACATAAGTGCACAATATCACAGACTCGCTCACGTGTACGGCCGGAGCGTGAGGCGAGTACGCTATTAGCTTGACGACAGTGATACAAGCCAGTCAGACCGCTGTAAATCTCATCGATCAAACCACAATGAAAGTCAAACTGAGCGCTGATGAAAAAATTGTGTGGGAAGCTGTGATGCATTCTGGGAAACTGTTGTAGCCCATTTGTCTCCAGCAGCTCTTAAGCATAAGACGAGTAAGAGAGGAGATTCCACAGCATGCGGTTTATGTATTTTGCAAACCTGTTCGTAACATCGATGTGATAAATGTGTTAAGGCGCATGTAAGGTGAATGAACCCTTGCTTAATAAACATTAATATGTTATAAACCACAAAAGAAATTAATAGTTGAGAGTTTTTACAAATAGTTGCTGTTTTCAGTTCAAAAGTTCATGGTGAGAAAAATGTTCTTTTATATATTTTATTTGGTAAGAGATTCTTTGTATCTCACAACGTTACAGTGTGAATGCTAACCTTCAGTCCTTGATCTAATAGCATTTCTAAAAATCCAAATTCAACAGAATCTGGTGCAGCGGCTTCAAGGAAAAATATGGGGAAAATATTTAATAAAACATTTATAAGCTCTTCATTTTACTTGACCCCACATTCTGCAATTGAAGTTTAAAAATGTGTATGAATTTACCTCTTAACTCTATAACAATTGGTGGTTCAAGTACACCAGTCATCTCATCTGATTTGAAAGAATTAAAGGAATAAGTATGATGCTCAGATCAGTCACTTCAGAGCAGTGTTTCCAAACCAGGATGGCATTCAAGATGACTTCAAATGATATAAAAAGACAAAATGGGCATAATTTCGGTATATCTTCATTTACTCTCCCTCAAGTTGTTCCAAATCTGTAAAATTATTTTTGTTGTGATGATATTTGGAAGAATGCTTATAACCAAACAGTTCTTGGCCACTATTGACTACCATAGTAGGAAAAATGACTTTATAATTTATTTTTGTTCTGTCAAACACAAAAGAAGATATTTTGAAGAATGTAGGAAAGTCCTGGGGCACTTTTGAGTGTCATAGTAATGTTCCCTATATGGTAGTCAGTGGTGACCATATACTGTTTGGTTACAAGCATTCTTCCAAATATCTTTCTCTATGTTCATCAGAACAAATACATAAACTCAGCAAAAAAAGAAACGTCCCTTTTTCAGGACTGTGTATTTCAACAATAATGTTGTAAAAATCCAAATAACTTTACAGATCTTCTATGTAAAGGGTTTAAACAATGTTTTCCATGCATGTTCAATTAACCATAATCAATTAATTAACATGCACCTGTGGAATGGTCGTTAAGACCTTAACAGCTTACAGAGAGTAGGCATTAAAGGTCACAGTTCTAAAAACGCAGGACACGAAAGAGACTTGTCTACCGAATGTGAAAAACACCCAAAGAAAGATGCCCAGGGTCCCTGCTCATCTGCGTGAACGTGCATTAGGCATGCTGCAGGGAGGCATGAGGACTGCTGATGTGGCTAGGGCAATAAATTGCCATGTCCGCACTGTGAGACGCCTCAGACAGCGCTACAGGGAGACAGGAAGGACAGCTGATCATCCTCGCAGTGGAAGACCACGTGTAACAACACCTGCACAGGATCGGTACATCCGAATATCACACCTTCGTGACAGGTACAGGATGGCCACAACAACTGTCCGAGTCACACCAGGAACACACAATCCCTCCATCAGTGCTCAGACTGCCCGCAATAGGCTGAGAGAGGCTGGACTGAGGGCTTGTAGGCCTGTTGTAAGGCAGGTCCTTACCAGACATCACCAGCAACAACGCCGCATATGGGCACAAACCCACCTTCGCTGGACCAGACAGGAGTGACAAAAAGTGCTTTTCACTGATGAGTCACAGTTTTGTCTCACCAGGGGTGATGGACGGATTCGTGTTTATCATCGAAGGAATGAGCGTTACACCGAGGCCTGTACCCTGGAGCGGGATCGATTTGGAGGGGGGTCCGTCATGGTCTGGGGCGCTATATCACATCACCATCGGACTGAGCTTGTTGTCATTGCAGGCAATCTCAATGCCTTGCGGTACATGGAAGACATCCTCCTCCCTCATGTGGTACCCTTTATGCATGCTCATCCGGACATGATCCTCCAGCAGGACAATGCCACCAGCCATACTGCTCGTTCTGTGCGTGAGTTTCTGCATGACAGCAATGTCAGTGTTCTGCCATGGCCAGCGAAGAGCCCGGATCTCAATCCCATTGAGCACGTCTGGGACCTGTTGGATCGCAGGGTGAGGGCTAGGGCCATTCCCCCCAGAAATGTCCAGGAACTTGCAAGTGCCTTGGTGGAAGAGTGGGGTAACATCTCACAGCAAGAACTGACAAATCTGGTCCAGTCCATGAGGAGAAAATGCACTGCAGTACTTCAAGCAGCTGGTGGCCACACCAGATACTGACAGGTACTTTTGATTTTGAGCCTACCTTCATTCAGGGACACATTATTCTATTTCTGTTAGTCACATGTCTGTGAAACATTTTTAGTTTATGTCTTATGGTGTTGACTCTTTTAGTGTTCATACAAATATTTACACATATTAAGTTTACTGAAAGTAAAAACAGTTGAAAGTCAGAGGACGTTTCTTTTTTTGCTGAGTTTATATAGAGATTTGGAACAACAAGTGGTGAGTTGAGTAAATGATGACATAATTTGTGTGTCTGGGTGAACTGTCCCATTAAAGTAAACGAAATAAGACGTCAAAAAGGTTGAGATCCACTCCTGTAAGAACATTTTTGTGTACGGTCCGCTCCTTATTACATTCATTCTTTAAATTATAACCAAAATGTTATATCACACCAGTCTTGTTTATTCCTGTAAGTTCCACAATAAGTAGATGAATCCACAGATGTCCTGTGTTACTAAATCTCCCTCAAATGATATTTAGAAAACTAATCCATCCAAGTAGCGATCAGGCTTTTAAACAAGGATTTCGTCATCAGAATTTGGCGCTTTGGTTTTCCTGTGCAATGCTGCAGTATAATCCGAAGCGTGCAGTACTGCGCACATAGTGCCGTTTTCAAAGGCATTTAATCAAAGATGAAATTAGTTATTAGTGAAAGGCTGTTGGCAACCTAACAGTGTCGTTCTAAATGCTTCCCTCAAGGGCTGAAGTAATCGACATTTGTTTTGCTTTGTTTAGATAGATACGGATACCCCCAGGGGCCACTATTAGTAAAACTGTCACACACACGCTGACTGAAAGGCAGTCAGAAATAAGAGTGCGTAGAGGATGAGGTCTGTACCATAACAGAACGTTACAAAGCCGTCGAGCACAACCCTGAAGAGACGGCTGATCGCGTGGACTTTTTTACTCTTTGAAAGACAATTTATTTTCCTTCTGTCTAGAATATAAATCAAAATAGAGAGAAAGTAAAAAGATGCAAATTTAATCAAAACTTTGATGGATTCTTTTGTTATCGAAAGGAAATCACTGAGCGGGGCCGTGACATTTTGGAGATAATTTAACAGATTGCGTGCCATTGTTCTGAAATCGGAGCCAAGCGTTCTGTGAAGATCTGACAGGTGCCTCGTGCTCAACACACATCGACAAACCACGTTTATCTGTCCCACAATAAATTTAATTCCAGGGCGATAATACCGTTTGTTGACAATAGAAAAATATCATCTCAGGTCTGCCAGTCGCACAAACATCCGAATGCATTACAAATATCAAATTGGCTGGATTTATCATTTCATTGCATCGGTCTGTCTGTTTGATTACTGCGAGTACCTTTTGGGCTAGATGTCACATGTTAAAGTTGTCAAAATGGCTAAATCTTAATGACTACGGTGTGAGTCAACATTATGTTACACAATCTGTTTTTGTATGTTAGTTTCATTCACTTCAATACACAAATTATTTTCAAATTTTTTGTGAAATATAGAAGTGGCCAAAGGTGATTTCCAAATTTGGAAACATGAAATCTTTGTGGTTTATTCAATATATTATAAAATATGGATTCAAAGTTTTGTTTGTGTTGTGTAGTTCCCTTTCTGTCGGTCTCTCGACGTTTTGTCGAGAACGACAGATGGGGTTCGTCCTATCTGTCGTTCTCGACACAACGTCTCGTTCCCTCCATCAGGGATTGAGGTTACAGACGTAACCAAGACGTTCCCTTTCTGTCGGTCTCTCGACGTTGTGTCGAGAACGACAGATAGGACGAACCCCATCTGTCGTTCTCGACACAACGTCTCGTTCCCTCCATCAGGGAACTGAGGTTACAGACGTAACCAAGACGTTTTGCTCTGTGTGTAAACTGATGCTCACCTTCGGGAAGAATTTAAGGAGGCTTGGTAAAAATGTGCCAAATATCTTTTTGAGGCCCAGGAGAATGACAACAAAATAAGATTAACAAAATGTTATTAACTGATAGTTCGAACTTTATTTCCTGTGAGCTTTTTGTGATTCTATGCATGTTTTGTATATTTGAAACCCGTATTCCCTAATATGCTTTAATTCAGTGTTTTTTCGAGTTTGTACCAAATTAAACGCAAATGTTGTATAAATATGCCCTCCATGTATCACTTTTGGCCAACTATTGTTTACTTATGAACTATTATTTTAATATCATCGTATTTTTGCAGCTGTTGGGTAAATGAGCACATGCAGAAAACGCCACTCTTTAAGAAAGTGATGTCATAAAAGAACCATTTTTATTATTCAAAGAACCATTTACTCAAAGGATTACATTTAAAAACCTTTTTTTTCGTTACTGTAAAGGGGTCATAGGATATGACTAAAACGAATTCTATCGTTTGTTTTAGATGTAATGTGATGTGTATACACGATTTAAGGTTAAAAAATGCTGTATTTTCCACATACCGTGCATATTTGTATCTCCTCTTTGCCCCCCCTCTCTGAAACACACAGATTTTTAACAAAGCTCATCTCTCTGGAAAGCGAGGTGTGCTATTATTGGCCAGTTCACAAGTGCGTAGTGATTGGTCGAATACTGCAAGCGTGTGACAGAAATGTACCCCCTCTTACCATATTTGGAACATCAAGTTCCAAAACAATTGTACTGACAGGTACGCCCACTTTACTTGTGTATAAATTTGTGCGGTCTTAGCCAAATCATACCACGAACTGACGTAGATTTGTGGGGGTGTGGTGACATGAGGCGTTTCAGGCAGGTCTGGGTGAGCATTCGCTTTTAGATAGAATGCATTTTTGTTCCCACACTAAATTTTTTCAATTGTACGTGTCTAATACATGCATGGGGAACTAATTTACACGTATTTACGCCATATGTCCACTTTAAAGAACCCTTGAAACAGGAAAGGTTCTTTAGATTTGAAAGGTTCTTTATGGGACCAATCATCCAAAAATGGTTCTTATATGGCACACTTTAAAATTTTGTTTAGAATCTCATTATTTCTCTCTTTTAATAGATTTTTCCGTCCGCCATTTTTAATTTGATGCTAACCTCATTTTACTAGCCCAATTTACAAATTTCTAAACTCAGTTTTTGACATGCAAATGTTTTATTTTTGGCTTGGGGGAGTTTTAAAAGTTATGTGGTAATATTCAGTTCTCTGTTTGCAAAGGTTATAAAGAGGGCAAAGGCAAGTTGATTCTCTCAATATGACCCCTTTTAGACATGTTAGTGTGGGTGGGAACTGAACCCTCTACCCAGTGCATGTTAATCCAATCTTCACCGAATCGCCTGAAATGATTGCAGTTCCAGTAAATTGGAGCGGCACTTTCGAGCGAGACTTTCGACCTCATCGAAAACGAGCGCTGACAATTTAACTACGCTCCATTCAGGGGCGTAGTTTATGGGGGGGATGGGGGGGAGGTAACCCCCCCAATATTCAAATCCATCAGTTACAACCCCTCCAATATTTCAACATGAAAATCACAGTAGATCAAATGAAAAATATGTAGAATTACTTTATTTTGTGACAATAATTTTGTTCCTAATGAAATATGAGTTTGTCATAATATATTAGACAAAAAATACTCCCCCTCAATCGAACCGATTGGTAACGCCCAACCAATGAGTCGCACTTTCGCCAAAACAACGCGAGTGGTGTTTGAATGGGAGAGCACACGGCCAAAAATGAAGAGAAGCGCTGCACAGCGGACTATATTTAACTGCTGGTCAGAGAGGGATGCAAAAAAAATAAAGCATGTACTGCGAATGAGGTATGAGAATATTGTGTAATAATAGCTAAGTATACACCATATATGTTCGCTAGCTAATCCATTGCAATGTATTTAGCTATCAGTAAAACAAGTTACCAAAGCAGCCATCTCTTTTGCTAGTTCATTTTTCAATAGTATCTGTAATTATCAATGACAAAAGAATTCACATTGATGTTTGTTTTCTTCCTAAAATAATCTGACTTTTGAACGAATTGGATGAATGAATAATTTAAGTAGCTCACTCATTAAAACAGTGAATCGCTGCCACCTACTGGCGCTTTCAATACTTAATTTCTTTCTTTTTATAATCTCTTCTATGTTAGAATTTTATGAATGAGGATTATACACGAATTTCATAACGTTATGTGGTGTATAATCTTTTAACAAATTTTTTTAACAGATTCGAGGTAAATATAGCAGCAGGGTAGAAAAGTCAGCAGAGGGAGAGGAGGAGCAGGTGATCAGGTAAAGAAGATGCCATTCAATCAATAAAATAAAATAGGAAACGGTATAGAAAAACAGCAGCTTTGTAAAGTTAGACTATACATTAATGTCTTTAATGTTTTTAATACTCCACTAAACAGCTTTATACTGAGTCAAGTTTTACATTCCGGCTTTTCTCTATCACTGTGAGGAACAGGGAGAAGACAACAGACAGGCAGCTCTTTCAGACAAAAGGGTAAGAAAACAGGGAGGGGTACAGAAATGTTCAAAAATGTTTGATCATCAGATTATTATACATCTTTAAAAGTATGCTGTGATTTTTATGAGTTTTATTTAATGAGGATTACTTGGTCAATTAAAAATAGTCAAATGTATTTCAAAATTTCATGTTTACAGTTGTTCAAGACTAAATGTGTTTCCCTTTAAAAAAATATTAAAATGCATTAAGGTGGAATGTAAAAATCTTAAAATAAATGTCTAAATGTTGTCTCTTTCATATTTGTTTATGTTGAATTTGTAATCAGTTAAAGCATATAGATAGATAGATAGATAGATAGATAGATAGATAGATAGATAGATAGATAGATAGATATAGAAATAAATTATCCAATAACAATGCACATTAAAAAATAAAAATAAAATATCAGGCAGCATACAACCCCAGATAGCACACGTACGTCTGCATAAATGTCATGTCTGTTAAAGATCACTTCTTCTGGAAAGCATCTGCTGTTTACTAACATCTGATAGACATCTATAAGATGTCAGCTTAACATACATTCTAAATCATTACATCTTAAAGACATTTTCTAACAGGAAACGTCCTATAGACGTATTGCAGATGAGCAAACACTCTAAAAAATACGTCTTCCAGATGTAAACACACACATCAAATAGACGTCTCCGTGATGTTCGTGTGCTATCTGGGACGTTCAACCCCCCCAAAGTTCAAACCAAATCTACGCCCTTGGCTCCATTACACTATGAAAACACAGCGGTGCTGAAGAGAGCAGTCGCTGGTGGAGAACCAGTGTCAGAATGTGACTCCGGAGCTTTTTTGGTCACCGGCTATAGATTCCACTGTGTTACATTCGGCTGGCCGGAGATGTGAGAGACTTGACGCCTCTGTTCTAATCCAAATTCCCCTCCTAATTCTTTCCTCCCAAACATTAGTTTCCAGACACTCACAGTTTAATTATTAAAGTCGCTCTGTGAAATACAGCACTGTGGAAAATCCAGAGAGGCGCGGGGTGTATTTTTGGAAGAAATGGTAATTCGTTAGGAGAAAATGGAGAGAGATAAGTTTGCGCTCGACTTTGCTTTGGATTTCGTAAAGAAGACATGAACAAATTATAGAGGAAACATTTCAAACAGAAAAACAGGATGGACGCGGACGATTTATGACAGCAATAAACAATTAATTATTAAACCATTAATTAAATATATAAGATAATATCACTCTTGAGGTTTAAAGTTGCAAGAATTAGGGCAGTCAAACGATTAATCGCAAGCAATTAAAGGTATAAAAAGAATAAAGGTTTGTGTTTACATAATATACATCTGTGTTCTTTGCATATTTATTTTGTTATTATAAACAAAAAAAACATAAACAGACATTATATATATATATATTTATTTTAGGAAATAGTGACATGTATTTATTTATTTTTACCAATAACTTAAATGACCAATAAATGTTTTTTAATATTTTATATTTTTCTTAAATATATACAAATCGTGATTAATCGTTTGACAGCCCTAAAAGAATACTAAATTACGTTTGTTTGCATGCTTTTAATAAGTTATGCATACAAGTTAATATTTTTTGACAGCACTTTCAATGTGGGGTGTTTGTAGATGTTAACATGATCCTGGTTTTTGCTTGTTTAGTAATATACATTGATTTAGTGATCAAATAAAATACATAAAATAAAAAGGTTTGCACAAGTAAGTTTAATTCATGGACTGATAGCTTCACTGTTCATGGGATGTATTGTGCACAACTGCAATAAATATACAGATGCTTTACAGAATACTAACAATGTTTGCTTTCTCAGATTTGTTTCGAATTCAGCTATTGCCAGTTTTGTTACCGATAACATTAAAACATCCAGCAGTAAGAATCTGCACAATGACGAACAACAACGGTGACCTTGGATCTTCCAGTAAAAATTTGCAATCAATGTAAATGAATCTCCATGGAAGAATCATAATTATAAGAGTCATGGGGTTGAATAACTTATTTCAAATGAATACTAGTATCATTTTGTCGTGTTGTGTTTCTGTAGCTCACTTGGGAGAGGTCATGGGTTCGAATCGCACCAACAGATGTACATATAAAATGTAAATGTCGAATGTACTCACTTCGGATAAAAGTATCTGCAAAATACATAAATATAAAATCTATATAATGTTCAACTCACATTTTTTGATTACGGTTCATCTTAAGGGTACAAAGCGGATGAGCGTCTAACCGCCGTGAGAACATCTGTACTGCAGCCCCTCGCTTTACCGTAACAAAGGGATTTCTAATTAAACGTACACTGACGGCTACGTTATTTAAATATGTATAGGCTCATGTCAGCCCGCCGCAAACACCTTCCCGTGAAGGAGCTCATTAGCCCAGTAGCTTGAAATAAGACGACACGGACACGATCAGACATCTGCCTTGTAATTCGCCCACTTTGCGACACCAATTACGCCAACACGAAATTGAGAAAAGTCGTGCCGTTTTCACCCTGTTCCGCGCCGCCCTTATTCATCTTGTGTCAGGACCGTGAGAAAGGCAGGGGCGGCTTTTGTATTGCTGTTTAAGTAAGCCAGCACGCCTGTGAGCCACCAGTGCGACCCATCACTCAAACGCTGTTAAATTAGCTTTCCCGCGTGTCATGTCGAAGTCGCCGGATCCCGTCTCGGCATGAAGTCGCCCCGAAGCACTTCCTGTCAGCTTCCATATCTCAGCCGACGTGTCAGGCCGCTCCGTGGGCGCTCCGAGGTTCCTGAAAGGCGGCTCTGCTGGCGGAGGCCATGCATCACCTGAAGACAAACCCTCACCTCTCTTTCTGTTTATCTCGTTCTAAGCGAGACACCGCGGGGGCCAGATATGCAAAGGGACGGAATCGACGGCTTAAGTTTCTCTCTGCTTTTCTCTTTTTGCTCCTTATCTCGAAAACAGAGAGGGCTCCTCACAAAAGACTGGCTTTTTTAAACGGTCTCTTTCTCTGTTTCACTTTTGACATCGCGCCGAAATGAGAGGACGGGGGGCACCTGCCAAAAAACATTTTCTCTTTTCACGTACAGCTTTTTTACCCATTTGCTTTGCACCACAACACAAAGAAACTCATTTAGAGCTTTGGAAAGTCAGATCCGTGAATGTAGGGTACTATCACCGATACTCAGCATCTCAGTCTCGGTGACTATGAATGAATATGCGCACAAAACAAATGGTTCAAAATGGAGCGAGGCTGCTGGATTTATGAAGGCGATATCGCATTTGAAAAGGTGCTTGTTTAGGTAGAATTCTACCAAAGGAGAAAAGCGGTCCAGTTGAAAAAAAGAGAATTTCCCCTCTTGTCCAAGCCAGATCGGTTTAGTGGGCTAGTTTGGTGGTTTCCCCCTACTGGTGGATGTCGTAACTACACCACTGAGCTCAAAAGCATATTTTTAGAAAATTCTGATTGTATGATATAAATTAAAATATTATTTCTTAGTACGAATATGTTTTACTAGGAAATAATTGAATTTTTTTGCAATGATCCAAATGGATAACCTATACAATTATGCCAACCTGTATATTTTATCAGTATGTGTATTCCCTTGGTTTAAAATCCAAAACCTTAGCCTTGCTACCTCAATGCTCTACCATTTGCTAGCAATGCTCTACAAATACATATTTTTCAAATAATACAATTTAATTTCTTGAAAGACAGATAGATTTGCCTAATGTTGTCAGGAGCTACCAGAATTACTTTTGTGTTGGCTGTATCTTTATTTTGAACCTGGCACCAGAGAACTTGCATTTTATAAATCACAAAGGTTCCTGGTTTCAGCAAAAAATTCTTTACTGTTCAACTGAAAAAAACAACGTCACAAACATTTTGGATTGCCTGGTTGTGAGTAAATTAAATGTAAATTTCCTTTTTTTTGCTGAACTAGCCAGTCGTCTGTAGCAAAACACAGCAATGCGTCATAACATTCTACAAACTGTTGTGATAAAAACAACTCAATCCGTCTTAATTAATGGGATTGTTCTCTCCAAAAAAAAAATCTGTTATCATTTGTTTTTGTCATTTCAAACCTTTATGAGTCTTCTGTAGAACACAAAAGAAGATATTTTGAAGAATGTCCTTAACTGGCCCCCATTGACTTGCATTAGTGTTGTGTCCATACGATAGAAGTGAATGGGTGCCAGTGCTGTTCGGCTACCAACTTTCTTCAAAATACCTTCTTCTGTGTTCTGTGGAAGAAAGTCAAACAGGTTTGAAATGACAAAAAGGAGTCAGTAATGATGATGAAAAATCATTTTTGGGTGAACTTTCACTTTAAGAACAACACATTTTCTGTTACTTTTAACTCAACCTTATGTTGTTCATAACTCAAACACATACGTTTTGAGACTGAACACATTAGCAATCACCAGAACACATCTGCAACTGGAGTGCAGTGATGCCGAACCCTCACCTTAGCAACCACATAGCAACACATATTTATGCACCTACTATTTGTTACCTGATGTTGTTGTGTTATTTAAATGTACAGCCGTATCCGACCAGATCCAACTTCACTGTAGGGAAAAACCGAAATGAACCATACCCAGATGATCTCATGATAGGTAGCTTGTGTATTTCGCTCTGGGAATGAGTCAGGTAGGGACTATCTGTAACATCCAAACAAGACATACAATTGTCTTCTGAGGTTATATTCATCAACAGCACAGATTCACAATCTCTGTTCAACATGTCTCATTCTGACCGCCTGCGTTTTTGTCTGCCTCCTTTTTCTTGTTTCATTGTTTCTTTCAGAAGTAGCTCTGGATGAGCAGACAGAAGGCACGTGCGTGGAGCCAACAGGACCCACAGGCAGTTCATTATGTGAGGACAACTTCATAAAGAGAGAACACTTCCATGAGGTCATAAAACATTGCAAAAAACAATTTCTTTTTTGGGTCTTGGGTCCTATTCTGGTCTTTTCTTCCAGTAAGTATTTCTAAAGATCTTAAAAAGATACATTTCCTTAAGAAACAAAATAGCATAAGATATAAAAGTGACATTTCACCTTCATATCATTGCACACTGGTTTGATGTTTTTCTTCTGCAGAACACAAAATAAGATATTTTGAATAATGTTGGTCACTAAATACTTGTGTCCCGATTGAATTTGATTGTATGGACAAAAAAGATTATTTTATGTTCAACAGAAGTAAGAGTCATAAAAGTTTTGAATAACATAACGGTGAACGAACAATGAAGGGGTATTTTTGAGTAAACTATCCGCATAGTCTTAAATGGATAAAAAAAATCTTTATTTTATTTATTTATTAAGTATTTTAGACATTTTGTTATAAAATGTATTTATTGATATACTCATTTTTATTCATGATTTAAGTTTAGAAAATAATATTGCCAAAAATAAAATTTGAAGGCAAAACAAGTATAAAAAATGAATGCGTAAGGTTTATTTTTAAAATAAAAAAATTCTATTGATTGCTGATCATTTTTTACATAAAAGCCTGCGATAACATTACACGGATCTGAATTATACTCTCAGAAGAGATTAAATCAGAAGACATAAAGGGAGGGTTAGGTAGTGATGTAACCGGTTACATCATCACTCAGGCCAATGAAAGCGAGGCTGGTTCTTCTGAGAGAGGTTTGCAGTTTCATCTTGGTGGAGAAGAGCTATCAGACAAAGGAAGTGTGTTTGTACTGAAGCTGGAGAGAGCTTTCAAAAGATGCACAAAGAAGATGCACTAAAAATCACTGTGTAGTTTCTGCACAACCTGTCAGGCAGCTTCAAATCCATCCATCTGTCCTCTGTTTGCAGTAACAGGCTTTTCCGTGGTAGTTGGTGCATAGCGTCAGACCGGCGCTGGCTCGGTCCATCCTGCCACTGGAACGGATTGCTCTCATTAGATTCTTTAGCCTCTGGGTCAACTCCAGCTTCTGGATCTGCGAGCGAGCTGATATTCCAGAACCCGGGCCAATTTCTCTTATGTTTTCTTTATCGCTCGTGCGCTCGAGAGCATGTGGGAGACATCCGGCATTGTGGTGAAGAGTTTTACGCAAGACTGACTTTTCCATTTTTTTATTTTTCACTCCCACAGGAATTTCACTCTGCGCTCCCAATTTATAATAATTATCTTCCTCTTCAGTTTGGGTCATGTTCCACAATCTTTTTATCATCAAAATAATAGCAGAAATATGGACACTTAACCCCAGGTTAACGCCGTATTAAACCAGTAGAAATGCAGCGCGGGTCTCTAGGGTATCCCATCACTTATGGAATTTAGAAACGTCCAAGTTTTGTTTATCGCGCAATTAAACGTTTCTGAACTATGAAATGAGTGATGCCTAAATTCACTCGAAATGCAATAAACGGGACGTGTTTTCCAAGAACGGGGATCTTTTTAACATGCCGTGGAAGGTTAGCGCATCAGCGCTGCTTGAATTTATTTTCCATTCTCCCTTTATCACGGGCTGACGGCAAATATTAAAAATGAATTAACTCAAAGATAAATGTTTAATGGATTGTCTTATTACACTATTTGAATGAAATGAGAGGATCTGCATCAGGGAATGTGGGAATCGCTGCACGTTTGCAGTCAAATGGAGCAAAAGACTGCAGTGTTTTGTAGAGCTTAATGTTTGAAACTACACGTATATTATTTATATTCCTTTTATTATCCAAGAGCGCAAAGTGAGCCAGTGTCAGTTTTGATCATCCTTTTCTACATATACAAAGCTATGAGACAAAAGCTGATGTGTTCCATTCTAATTTGATTTTAGATTTGAGTTTGACCCCCAAAAATTAAGCACCAAATGGCACCCTGTAATGTGGGAACCAAATTATAAAGCAAGCTGCTCTTTTTTATTCAAATCATTATTCTGTCAAGCTCCAAAAAGCACCATGTGAGAAATGAAAATGCATTCCATACAATTATGGTCTTTATTGGTTATAAGTAGCTGAGTGCCAACCAATTGAAATGCCGCAACTATTTTCAGTAGAATCAGCTGGGAATGGGTTAAAAGGATATTTATTTTTTTAATTACAAAGACAAACATTTAGAATAATACTTCTTCCAGGGTTGCCAGTTCTGTGGCTTTCAAACTGCTGCTGTGGCCTTTTTTTATAACGTTTTTATATGTTTTTATTCAAAGCAGATGGATTGTATTCATCTGTTGTAATTGTAGTAAAGTTAGATATGAAACCAGATGTGTTTATGATAACTTCTGTACAGTGATATTAAAGTAATTACTGTGTAATGCATAACAGCGGCTTTAAATTATGTAATTGTGTAATGTAAGGTATACATTACATATTTAGAAACATATTATTACATATTTTATATATATTTTTATATAATAAATATTTTTTAATTTTTGAGGTTGGATTGTAAGGCTTGTTGGACTTGTTTTTATGGCAACTGGGTTAGTTTCATCCTGCAAATCTGGCAACCCTGATGCTCTAATGTAGTACACCAAACAAAAATATATTTAGAAAAGAAAAAAGGTAAATTTTGATTACTCTTTTTATAAATTGTGAATTTGTGATTAAACTTAATTTGGTATAAATCTCACAACCGTTTTCTAAGATTATCTCAGATTATTTTTCATTTTATTCATGCAGCTGTTCCGTTTAGGTTCCCCTTTGCATTTCTCTCATATCCAACTCTATGGCTCCAGACAACTTTTCTCTATGATCTTGTATACATTATAATCATATAGTCCACACTTATGCCCCTGTCTGACCAGCAAACGTTGTAGTAATAGTCTCAGGTGCACCGAACACCAGATCTCCACAAGAATGGATGGAAAACTGCCCACAACATCATTTATACAACGTCATTTAGGCAACACAGAATAACTCGCAAGACACACGAGGGAGTCTAGATAAAGGTTTGGGATGATTTGAGCGCAATTACTTTCATCTGTATAGTGATTGGTCTCTTTTCCGTCTTTGACAAATGAGCAAGACAGAATGAGCAATTTGGCTGATGGGACATGAAAGATGGATTCATTCATTTTCTGGTGGAATACAGAGACAGACGGCTGCAGAATTAGCTTTTGTGCTGAGATGGTTATTATAGACTGCAATGACCCACAATAGGGAAAATGGCGGGTTTGAAAACGAACGATTCGCTCTAATGCGGTTTTCTGAACGCTCACCAACCCGATGTGTGTTTCTCGCCATAATGACCCCATTGCGTCAAACCTTCCTCCCTCTCTATGTGCCCGGGTCAGTTGGCCGTAATCACGTTGCGCACCCACAAACACCTCCCCGTATACCAAAGCATCATTGCTCTCAAGGACGAAGCTGACAGCTACGGGCTACGGGTCCATTACTTAGAAGGAAATCGCCCACTTGAGCAAAAGACATCCCTGTGGTTTCATGAAACATGCTTCATGGCAGACACTTCTGGCTAAAGTAAGGGACATAAATTAAACATGCAGACCCCCGGTTCTAATCGCCAAGGTGTCTGCGGTGGAAGTCTACCATTATGTCTTCTAGAGCCGGTGTGAAAAATGAAACCCTTACAGCTGGGGAGGGAGCGAGAGGGTTACGATGAAATTAAGCATGCTGATGTGCCGTGCGAGAGCAGCTGGGGGAGGCAGCATTGCATTACCTGTGTGTGTAATCTGAAGAGAGCCGAGCCGAAGAGAGAATTGCATGAGACAGGCTGTGCGCACGAATCCACCGGGTCTGTTATTGGAAATGTATTTATGCACCCGATGGTGGAAACGCGAGCGTGCTGGTTTGAAATGGAGAACTGAGGACTTGGAACATCTAAGCAGAAAAGGTGATGGGAATTAAGTCATGTAAAAATATTCCATAGGTAAAAACTTGGAAGGCTTGACTGAAATGTTTTTTAATGATCTTTTGCTTTGAAGCCACATGCTTGTTTCAAGTTTTTCAAATAAGTTTTGTACACAAACATGTAATTGTGCCAACATATTTGTTTCTTTCATTACAAAACCTATCTTATATTCCAACAAGATGGCTTTGAAATGGATGACTTGTGAATGAAAAGCAGCCAATAAGAGGCCAGAATAGATGGGAGCTCCCTTAATCCTCCCAAGGTGAGACCTCAAGAAGCTGACTGATGCCATGAGAAGTTTTGAATCAATTCTTAGTAAAGAGCAGCTACAAAAAAGATGCTAAAATATAAAATTCTGTAGAAAGAAAAACAGTATTGGTTCTATGAGCAACTTGTTTTTGTCATTTAGCGGTCAATTTGATCTAAACTAGAATATCACTATACCTGTACTGTACCCCATTTACTTCTATGAGTTTTTAAAGCAGTCTTGACCTCAACAACATGGTAGCACCATTGACATATCGCAGCTCGGGTCAAAGCGTTAAATCTAGTGTATCTATGTGTCTATGATCAGCACAACAAGCAACTTGCCAAAGGATTATTTTCCATTTGTATCTTTATAAGCTTTAATATTGCTGGAAGCACCTCTAGTGGAACAAAATGGAATTGCAACCAATGGAATTACAAAACCTTTCCCCATTCTCTGTGAATCCAAACCAAACTCTATGAACAGTTTTTGTTTTCCATGTTTATTTTCCATCCTTTCTTTGCAGTTTTAAAGTTTTAAACCATCGTGGAGACAAGTGTGAACTCTTAGGAATCAATTTCACGCAGATTGTATAGACTTTATGGTTTCAGCGGCAACAACATTAACAAAAGTTACGCCGCAAACGTAACTTCTGGTAGACCTCCGCAAAGATTCAATTACTGTTGAGTAGTTTTCATTTTATTCTATGTAATTTAAATAAAGTGAAATATAAATTAATATTAATATAAATAAAATATAAAGTAAATTGTTATATTAGAACCAAACACAGACCGGAAGCTAACTTCAGGCCAGGCGCATGTGTCCGATAAAACAGTCTATATGCATGGTGCTAAAACCCAAACATCTGCACAAATTTTTCTTTTTTCAAATCATCATATGCCGAGTCAGTGATAATCGTGGTTGTTAAATTCAGCAGAGCTATATCGACTAATTTCATGTACTCTCATGTGTTTTCGAAGTAGGCTGATGAATGCTGCGCTTCACGTTCAAGATGGCAACACGGCCAGCAAATAGTCTATGCTTTAATTAACTCAGCTGAATGAGAGAAGTATGAGGAGACAGTATTTATTATGTCCTGAGACAGCCGGGCCAGGGCTGTGCCCGCGTCCCAAAGCAACCCTGATAGCTTAATTGCCCCGAGGCGAATAGACTACACTTATCAACCGCAGTCACTTTCCTAGATGCTACAATAATGCAACGCAATCACAATGAGAGACAGAGCAATAGTGCTTTCTGATTTAAAGCATCCGAGATGCATCCATGGGATTAATTGATGGATAAGATCGTACGTACATAAATAACACGTTTATGAGACACAGCTGTTGATGGCAGAAATGTTTCACATGGGGTTGGTATGTCACATTGAAATGTATAATCTAATTTCAAATAGTTGAGTTAAAATGACTTTGTCGTGGAATTATCAATTGTTTGGATTATAAAAAGCTGTGTCGTACCAGAGTGGAGTTTGATGGTTGGATGTAAAACTCTAATGGGAATGACAGCACACTTCCACGCGTCCACATGTTATAACCAACGATGAGCTCACCTGTGAACAAAAAACTCTTGCGTTAGTTGATTTAGTTGTATTGCATTATGGTGATATCAAAAACATAACAGAACTACAAACTACATTAAGTGATAGTTCAACCAAAAAGGAAAATTCTGTCATCATCTATTCACCCTCATGTCATTTCAAACCTGTATGACTTTCTGTCTTCTGCAGAACGAAAAAGAAGATATTTTGAAGAATGTTGGCAGTCAAACAACAGCGACACCCATTCACATCTTTTGTACGGACACAAAACCAATGCAAGTCAACAGGTATCGATGTCATTAGGTTACCAACATTCTTTACAATATCATCTTTTGTGTTCTGCAAAAGAAAGAAAGTCATACAGGTTTGAAATGAAGGTGAATAAATGATGCAAGAATTTTATTTTTAGGGTGAATGATCCCTTTGGTGCATTCATTCTGCAGGACATCGTTCAGCAGATTTTGGGAGAAAATGGTACCGGTGACCGATGGGGAAACTTGCTAACATTTAAGTCAAGGCAGTTTTAAAACTAGCAATCTAAGAGCGAAGCCAATAACCGGAGGAGACCAGTTTTAACTTCTTTCACTGCATGCAATCCAGCTTCATGTACAGAGATCTCCAGCGAGATCATTATCATGAATGCTCCATTTACAGCTGATATTAAATATTTACAGTACAGTTCTTCTCTTGCCAGCTTGTCATCTGTCTTTTTTTCCTCTGAACTCTTTTATTTCGTTAGTGTGAAATTACTTGTATGGAGCATATCTACCCAGGACAATTACAACTCCGTCTCAGACACTACAGGAATAGATGTGCAGGTGTAAAGGTCAAGAAGTATTTCTGTTGGAGACTATAACAGAATTAACATTTTATGAGGTTAATTCACCCAGACTATCATCGCACAAGAGAGAGGAGTTATTATGACTGATCTCACTGTTAAAACTAAGCTGTATGTCATATGTTCTGGTATGAACGCTGGTTTCTTAAAGATCAGTATCTACTCAGCGATGCCATAGAAGAAAGATTTTTTGTTCCACAAAGAACCATTCAGTCAAATGTTCTTAAAAGAACCATCTCTTGCTTACTTTTTATGATTTGAAGTAGAGACATTCCGATACCTTTTTCCCTTGCCGATACCGATTTCTATACCTAGACTCAGGGTATCGGCAGAGATCAAGTACTCATCCGATACCTGGGTTTGTATCTGTATACGGCTGTGCTACTAACCCTGCTTGAATTGCTTGGATTATTTAATGCTGTGCTTCAGATTTATCCCTTAAAAAAAATGAACAAATACACACAGTATCATTATTATCTGACAGACATTTGACAGTTATATCTTAAGTCGCAGCTTTACTGGCTGGAATACTGTGAAATACTGACAAACAGTGGACATACTCCAAGCACGTTTTTATTTCTTCTTCGCTGCTCTACACAGTGATTGCTTGTGACGACAAAGCACAACTTTCTGTGTTTGCATTCTAAGAAGCGAAGAAAAAGGGATTTCCCAATTGCAGCATTAGGTAAGGCTAGCGAACATAACTAGGTCCTGCTTGAGAATTTTTTTGAAGCACTTCATGTGGTATCGGTATCGGAAACAACCCTATCTTGAAGATTTTTTTTTCGCCACAAAGAAACTTTTGTGAAACAGAAAGGTTCTTCAGATGTATTAAAGGTTCTTTATGCAACCAAAAGGTTCTTCTATGGCATTGTAGAACCTTTTGAAGCACCTTTTTTAGTAAGAATGTACTCTTAAAAATAAAGGTCCTTAGGCCATGAACCCAATCGACGTCTTTTTTGACAAGAAAAAGTAAACAAAAGCGTTTTTTTATTAAAAAAACAAAGGCAGCATTTGGTGAAAAACACCAGCCGAACGCCATGACTTCGTCGTCAGCACCAGTGCACGAAGGTACCCCAGTGAAACAGACAGGCAGCGTAACGGAAGTCTTTTTGAATTACAAACAGAGAGCATCTTTGCAAAAACTAATTACATATTTAAAAACTATAATACTAATTTCTCGATAGAAATGCAATTAAAAGTTATTGAAAGTGAAAGCTCAACTTACATTTATACAACACTATGCTCCAACCGGTGCTTCGGTAGCCATTTTATTCTTTCGAGCTCGATCCTGCTCGACCAATCACCTTCCTCGCATGTTTTCATGGAAACGACACACTACTCGCTAGTCATTGGTTAGCTGTGAAAAGGTGCTTGACGTAGAGCGTTTTTTTCAGAAAAGTTGAACTTTTTTCAACTTAAAAAGACGCCTGAGCTGAAGAAAAGACGCCAGCGCTGGTGTTTAAAAAAGCGCTCAGGATGTTTTTTGAAAACACGGTTTACTCCATAGGATTATAATATAAGACAGACGCTAGCAGCTTTGAAAAAGAAGTCAAGTCTGAACACGGCCATAAAAGGTTCATCAAAGCGATGCCATAGAACAACCGTTTTTGGTTCCACAAAGAACTAAGGACGGTTCTTTAAAGAAACATATCTTTCTTATCTATTTTTAGTCTGAAGAACCTTTGTTTAACTCCAAAGACTCTTTATGAAAGAAAAGGATATTAAAGGTTCTTTTTGGAACCATTTAGACAAGAAAGGTTATTCTATGTCATCATGAAGCACATTCATTTTTAAGAGTGTAGCTAATTCAATATTTCAATGTCTGAACTTTATGTGAAACACACAAGAAGATATTTTGAGATGTGTCAGTGTTTTTGTGTCTGTACAATGGAAGTCAATGTTGTTTGGTTACCAATGTTCTTCAAAATATATTTTTTTGTGAAACAGGTTTGAAATTACAAAAGTGTTAATAAATGACGAAAGAATTTTCATTTTTGGGTAAACCACACGATTAGAACAGAACGCTAATAGACGCTAATCTCCCTCCCAGAATCCGCCTTGATGTTTAAGTCTCTGCAATAAACACAAGCAAAGACAGATTTCATGGCATTGTGTAGCATCTCACTGCCTCCTCCCCACAGCTGGGCCACGTGTTAGACGATAAGTCATACGCAATTAACAGAAGCCTGTCGGGTACCGGCAGAACGAGCGAGGCGGCATGTGTTCGGCGGAGCTGCGCTCTTGCTCATTATCTCTTCCCCAACACTTGTGGCACTCTGAAATTGAGCGCGGGTGAAAATAGAAACCGGGTAATTTGAGCAGCAGTTCGCTGGTTTGCTGCTTGTAGACATTTAATGGAGTTTGACCTGACACGTTGAGTGCGGTTGGAATCGGAGAACGAGGTGCGGTAACTACACGGCGCACGTCTAGGCTGAAAACACGTGAGGAACATGGGTCTGGGTCAGGTGTGTTAACCAGAAAAAAGAATACGGAATGATGGTACATGGCTTTATTAAAAAGAATGAAACATATAATTTTAGTCCTGGATGCTGAATGGGTCAAGACAAGATTTTTGTGGTTATATTTAAAGGGTTTACTCTAAAATGACAATGCTTTTATTTACTAACCTTCATGCCATTCCACATGCAATCATCCATATGAATTTTTATCTTCTGCAGAACACAAAAGATTTTCTGAAGAATGCTGATAACCACAGAACGTTGGACCCCATTGACTTCTATGGTATGGACACAAATCCACTGAGGAATTTCTCAAAAATATCTTCTTTTGTGTTCCACAGAGGAAAGAAATGATGATTATTTGGGTGAACTATTCCAGCAACCTAAAATTTTGGAAAACGGGGAACCCTGACATATGGAAGTAATTCTGGTGCCCTAGACAATGCATGACAACGTTTCTGATCTCCAATGAATAAAAAACAAGTCAAGATTCAAGATCTTTGTCTTGAATCGGTACTTTGGTACAAAAACATTTTCATTTCGTCCATTAGCTTTCGTCCATTAGCTTTTGGGTCAGTTGTGGTCTAGTGGTTAGAGAGTTGGACTCATAACCAGAAGGTTACTGGTTCAAACCTCAGTACCACCAGGAAATGACTGAAGTGCCCTTGAGGAAGGCCTTACCCCTGTTTGCTCTGCAGTGATAGCTGCCCACTGCACCCTACTTGTAAGTCGCTTTGGATAAAAGTGTCTGCCAAATGAATAAATGTAAAAAAAATGTAAATGTAAGAAAGACAGGGCAGAAAGGCCTAAGAAACAGTCAATTCCAAAAATAACATGTGTGTGTTTAACAGAATAAATGACAGGATTACAAAACTTTGTCTGTGCTGAAAGTGTTTAAGGCAAAATGATTCTTTTTGGACTGGAACAAACATTTTTTAGAGTTCCAAAATCTACAGCATATTTTCAAGTTCCTCTATCTAAAAATGGTCAAGGAACAAGTGATTCTTCATGATATGACCCTTTTAAACTTCTACAGTGCATTAACATTTAGCATCTGTTTTCATTCATTTTTTACAGCGACTTCAGGAGCTTCAAAACTTTTTACAGTGTGCAGAAAGCTAAACACCACAACATGCAGTACATCAGAACTAACAAGAGCAAGGCTGGCGTACATGTGATGTTCAATCGCCCAATCGGTGATCTACGATCATTTCAACATGGGTCACCTTGTTTCTGCGCATTTCTATCTCCTCATTTCTCATCCTCACTGTCAGATGACAATGAAATCGTCCCAATTAATCTCTTGGTGCTATGATAACTCACTCGTGACGGCAGATTGGTGTTGTATCCCTGTCAGTGTCGGTCTGCCAGCGGATAGATCTGTGTGACATTAACCAGCAAACTAATAAAGCTCTTTCCCAGCCGTCAGTCAGGTTGACTGCTCTCTCGTTTGCGGCGAGCTCTTTATCAACCACCAAATGTCGACGACAGCTGTGAAGGTGCGATATCGATGTTTAGCTGTACATGCGATTACCTGATCCGATCACTACATCAAGATTTCATATCAAGCTGGAATTAGCTCCATATATCTTGGTACTGGAGGTCAAATGCGTAATGTATTTTATTATACGATGATCTAGTTTTGTGGGTTATGGATTGCATCTATGACGTGTTTGATGTAATTCAAAACTACTTTAGCATAATAAAGTCACGTTTGACAGTTTTTCCATTCGACGGTTTTATATTTCATGCGGTTTGCAGTTTGATTTAATGCTTGTCTTGCAGAATAACTGAAAATGTGATGTGAAATGAACGGTGTTCTGCATTACGAGAAACATGTAAAACAAAAGGGAATATTTATACAAGAATAATGAATATCAAATGGTTATAGCAGTCAAATATTTGAAAAGTCGGTAGTTCAAAGATAAGTTGTATCGGAATCATTTATTCCAAATAAAAGTATTGCGACGTCATTATTAACTTACATATATTTATTCCGAAAACAACTGGATGTTGTTTTTCCAACACTCTCAAAAAAGATGTGTTAAAGTCCGTATAACAAAAAATGTGTTACTATTTATCACATTGTGTTTTGTTAACATTAACAGAGTCATTTTGTGTAGATTGCAATGTGCAATTCAAAACTATTTCACAAGGTTTATAATTCATATGAATTCGTACAATCTCAACTTTACGTTTTAGTAGCCAATGATTTGCTTTCACGCCAGTGAAGTTGGGTTAAGGGGTGGGGTTAGGGGAGGAGCTTCTGTATGGCATGTTTCTAATAATCGTACATTTTGTACACTTTGTAAAATAGTTAAGAATTCCTGTGAGATGAGGATGTATGTGTTCAGTTGAGAGCAGCCTGTGTTGTTATTACGCAACAGTTTGTTTTGACTTTTTGTTTTACATGTTACATATTACATATTAAAATTCAATGTCGTATAATAAATAGATTTCAGTCCAAAAATAATATTTTTGTCTTGAGCAGTTTCCGCATAAATGTTTGTAATCCTGTCACTTATTATTTTTTACACAAAGAATCAAAATGTTAAGTACAGAAGACAAAGATCTTGAATCTTGACAGTGTTATTTTTAACAATGCAGTTTTTAGAGTGTATTCTTATTTTTTAAGAATCTTAAACAGTTTTTTACATGCAAATATAAGGGAGACAACAGCCAACAAAATGACTCATATGCTGTATTCTAAATCATCAGAATGACAGAACTCTCATTATTTTAGACAATTCTTTGAAAAGAGTTATTTTCAGAGTCACTAACAATGATTTCCTAAAGAACACCAGTAAAGTCTAAAATACTCTGCCATACTGCAGTGTGTGGTGTTATGTAGAACAGAGATGAATAGAAACGCCCAGCGTGTTAGTCTAGCCCTGAATTGTATCTCCTCTGGGAGGCTCTCTGTAAACAGGCTCCCTTAGGTTCCTGCAATTCCCTAACAAGCATCATTTCAGCAACATGCCGGCTCTGAGCAACACATAATTATCGGTCTCTTTTCTGTGCCCTGACCAGAAACCTCCGGCTCTTCAGGTAGATCTGGGGGAAAGGTTCATTAAACATTCATCTTTTGGGCTGAAATAACTACAGTGATAAAGGATTTTGCTTCTGTTGGCTTACTTTGGGTGAGAATAATGAGATGAAAAATAGTCGTCGCTAAAAATGGCAATGCAGAAATTGTTGTACACATCATTGCAGTCGTTTCTTTGAAGCCACAATCCGTAACTTTATGTAATATGACTTAAATTCCCAGTGAAATTAATTTTCTTTTAATAGGAAATAGCTCATCAATGTCATTTTCTTTTTAAAATTCATGTACCCTCATAATCTTCAGTTTAAATCACTTTAAAGCACTTTTGAATGACTATCCATCGCAAAATTTGGTTGGTACTCACACTAGCCCGGTTGCTATCAATCGCATGGCGGTAGGGAAGCACAAGTTATATATAGAGTTAAACAAGTGCGTTGCCAAACTTTTAACTTGAATTAAGCACATATTCGATAACTTTGAATGTAATTAGTGTTGAAGGAAATTGAGTGGAACTACTGATAATAAAGGAGAATGGTCATAACTTGTGACGAGTGAAGTAGAAGCTTATTATTGTAGGAAACAAGAATGTTGTTGTATAATAATGAAAATATTTTTTACAAATCCAAGAGCCATCGTGACAACCTACCCCTCTGGAAGACCCCTATTGGGGCATGTTGTCACAAAAGCACAACGGGTTTAATGAACTGTATCTTTTTCCTGGCCAATACTGCTGAAAATGTTTTTCCAGCCAAGTGTTTAGGGAGTTGGCCTATACAGACATTCTCTTGGGAAATATTTACCGAAGTTTGACAACCATCCCCGCTCTTCCCTACATAAGTCAGCTTCCTTTTTTGAAGGCTCTTAAAATTGTCAAAAAACTTTTGCTCTGCTTAAAATCTTTACATTTTATTAACAAAAATGTGTTTGATGTAAATGTGGAAAAGTGTCAGAGATGATTACTTCGTACAGGTAAATTTAAACACTTTTAACTAAGTCAGATTAATTTTCTTAATCTACCAATGAGGACCATACGTTATGTAATCCCCATCCCAGCCAATAAAACTGACGTCCAGAGCTTTGCACCGTATTGCCATTCAAAAGCAAATGAGTGTGAAAGACCGATTGCATCCCTCCATCCTTTACACCCTCTCTCTTTCTCCCGCTCGCCCTCAGAGTTCATTCTCTCGTTTTATCTCATTCTTTCATTGTCCCTTTTTTCATTCTCTGGCCATTCCTGGGGACTGCAGATAGCTGGTGCCTCGGTTTTAGAGGATGGTTGAAGATAAAAAATATAACTATGCAATTTTACACTAAAGGTGACTTCAGAGAGATGTTGGCTAAGCTTGGCTGTTATCTCTCGGAGAACGCTGTTCTGAGAAATAGAGGTTGAATACGGGTCTCAAACCCAGCCAAGTTTCCACACTGAACATCTGAGCTCAAAAACAGATGAAAGCTACAGACACCATGTATGAAGGAGATTTATGGGTTTTCGCATTGTTAGACCAATGGGATCACAGTGTAGGCTTTGATATGCCATGCTGTGCCGTTCACCTTAAAAGCAGCAAATTTCCAGACATATTCTTGCTTGTCAGCAAACAACAAAGACGTGCTACTTTTGATTTATTTCGAATCAGTAACTTGAGGTACGGCACTGTAAGCATAAAGCCTTTAGGATTTACAGTAATACACATCCAAACATACATTTACACACATACCACACCCAAACAAAACTTTAAGAACTGTGAATTCAGTTGAATTTGCCACATCCCATCAAAGAGGAAATGCTATTCAGATAAACAACTTTATTATTTATAATAAATGAAATATAGTTTTTTAAAAGATGTTTTTAACATTTTTATTAACATTTTATTATTGAAATAAATATGATGATTTATTTCCCATTCGGTGGGTGAGAAAGGGGTAGTTTGGCTTCCTATTTGTATGGTAACCCTGTTAAAATTCTGATCACGTTTGGTATTTTTCTGTCATCTCTTGTATTATATATAACCAAGCCCTAAATCTTTGCAGCACAGAACAATATATTTGAAACAATATCTGGGAATAACTAAAGGTTTTAACTCCGAGCTCCATTTCCAGAAAAGCAGTTTCACTCGATAGAAAGGAATATCTACCCCAAAGCTCCCGTAAACATACCAGTTATCATTCAACACTACATCATCCCAGCAAAATAAATAAATCCCCGATAAAATAGTAATCATGTCTCCATTCGCACACTTAGACCCTTGGCTATTTTATGAACGTTATTATCTAACGCATATCCCTGTGGAAGAGAACCGAAAATTACACACAACCTTTTCTCTGCAACATCAAATGAAACAACATAGATCATATATTGGAGAAACCACCTGAGCGGTGGTGTACAGAAGGCGAAATGTATGGAGGCAATATCTGTGGATTGCATATATTGAACCTGCAGTATCGGACATCTTCACGGCAACAAATCCATTCATAATGGATCCTCAAGTGACCGGTAAGCACAAGGTTCGTCCGCAAATGAGAAAACAAGACGTTTCATCTTCATGTGCTCCACGCTTAAAGCCAAAACTAATCGTGCAGATGAGGTGTCACGGAAGTATGGATTCTGTCTAGAGAATTTTGAGAGTAAATGGCCCACATGCATGGTTTATTTTTATATTTACTGATACGTTCCTCCTGCTGATTACTGACTTAAACATAAAACAATCCCCGATGAGGTGCACTGCTTTGATAAAGTCTGTTATTTTTGTCTGTTTTTTTTCATGTACTTCCTGATAATATTTTGCTGAATTCTGTACAGGGAGATTTCAAGAACAAATGACCACCTCTTTATACATCAGTGCCCTGTTGCATGAAACCCCTTAAGTTGAGAAAACCCTTAGTTACAGCGTTAAGGGAACCCTTAATGAGAAACAGGTTGCCAGAAAAAAACTTAAAGGTTCACTAAAGAAACCGTAGCCTGTTAACTGTCACCCGTCCCGTACACGGGACACGGGACACCTAAGTTTGCGTCAATATTGTGCATGTAATTTCTAATCGAATCATGACAACAATAGATCATTGGAAAGGTCTAAGACTCTACAATAAAGATTTCTTTGTTGTTGTTTTTTATAATTTTTGTAGGGAGAGTAATTGATTCATTTTTATAAATAGTGTGCTTAGATTTTTTGTTATCCTTTTGCGACCGGTATTTTTTTATGTATTTTTTAATCAAAGACAAACATAAACTTTTTTACTTATTTTTCACAATAAACCCAACAACATACCATCCAAAATCTTTTTTTGTGTGTGTGTGTGTGTGTGTGTGTGATTTTTTTAGCAATAATCAGCTACTTTTCTTTTTTCAAACGAGACGAACCGTAAGTCTGTTTTCCAAACAATTCATGAGTTACCCCCATTTTAGTTCCAACATGTGTTTTCATGTGTAGGCTCAAAAAGGGCTCCGACAGTTAAGGCTGTCAATAAGTACTTACTATTAACTGCTAAAGTGTTCCCTTACGGGTATTAACAGTATTAACGCTTTATACTGCGACCAAAATGCTCGCAAATGCGTTTTTTATAATGTGTGAGGAAACATTTCACAGTGTAAAACAAAATTTTGCACCGCCGAAGATTTATTTAACATTTAATGTGATTTATGAGTGGTGAATGACACGCTTGTGATAATTGCAGGAAAGAGCGAGCAGAGAGCTCATGCACTCCCTCTGTCTCCAAACTAAAGTGTGTTTTGCTTCATTCGGTGTTGGGCAGACCGAAGGACATAAAAGCACTACGGGACAGAGTGCTCCATATGCTTTTAAAACGCTCTCATGGAACATTGATGTCATATTCCGATCGTGCTCCGAAGCAAATAATTAAGTCGAACACATCTGTTTCTTAACTGTCTCTCTCTCCTTCACACGATAATCAAAAGCAAGGTCGGAAGTCAGAATCAATGTTTCACGTCGCACATTTTGAGAATATTTTTACCTGAATCACAGCTGGTTGTGAATGTGCTCAAATTAAAACATATTGCCTTTTCTTCTCTGACAAGTGTTCCACACATGCAAACAACATAACAGAAAACCCTTAACTCACAAGAGTGGTTTGTAAGATTTAGTTTTTTAAGTTTATTTATGACAGTGTTTAGTATAAAGTACATATAAAAAAATTTAGTTCTGAGTTACTTTTGAGTTTTGAGCTAGCTAATTTAATTTTATTTAATGATGTAAAAATAAAGAAGGCCAGTGGCCCAAATACAGCTTTGGGCAAAGAGGATTGTGAAGGGTGACAGGAATTATATTTGTGTAAGATCATTACAAAGCAGATATATCATTTGAATATAAAACTGTTTAAAATAAGAAGTTTCTTTGCATTTATTTAGGATTTATTGGGCTCACAGGCGTTAATGCGCAAATATGAAGCGTTCTATATCCAACTATTTTAAAAAACAGAGTGACAAAATAACAGAACGATGAGGTCATTATGATGGGTGTGACGAAATAATAAGTGGCCAAATTTAGAATCTTTGTGTTGTCTTTTTTCCTGTCCTGTTAATATTGTCCAAAACATGTCTGCTGTGACCTTGTTTACTGTAGATTTGTAAAGAAGCAACTTGGTTGACCTATATTTGTTTTTTTTCTATTAACTTACAGTACCTGAATTGTAAGAATACCTGGCCTGATCTCACAGGAATTTATATCTATTTACAAGATTGCTAATTCGCATAAACTTGTATGACGTAAATTAGGCATATAACAATATATCAAAGTATCGCATATCGCAATACAAAAACATTAAGATATGTATTGTAGAGCTATAACAATATATTTTTTAAATAAATCATTTTAAAATATTTTAATGTTCAAATTCAGTTTTATTTTTCAGTGACAGCTTTGAAGTAAACCTTGAATGTTGTCAATTCTTTAACAAAATAAAACATTTTATTAAAAAAAATATGTTTTGGGTAAAAATCCTTATTTCGATGCAAGTTTCATATATATATGTACATATATATATTTTATACATATCATGATGCAATCATAATCGTAAACCCAGTAGCGTGTATCGTATTGAACCGTGAGCTGAGCGTAACGTTACACACCTGATATGAATCGTACAAAAGTGTAAGAAATAATAAACCCCCACCTCTAAACTGAACAAATGCTATTTTACAATTTCATATGATTAAAGCCACCCCGTAAAATAGTAACAAATTGCAATGAGATTGTGTTGAAAAACACCAGCACATCAATCTCAGGTGCTAAACATATTAGGAAAGTTTTGCACAGTAAAAACATCAGGCCATATTCTTTCGAATGTAGGAGTTTTTTTCCCGAATTCTCTGCTCTCCATGTCAAGTTGTGTTGGTTTTGCATTATGGAAGGCTGTTTGTCTCTGTCCTTGTTAAGAGCTTGAGACATAGTTGCATGACTAAATTTAAATTGGGTTTGAACTTTGAATCGAACTTCACTTTCTGGCCAATGGCCATGAACGTCTTGCTTGACGTCTGGTTTAGCGGTACATTTGAGCCAGCTGGCTAAAATATTCAGGACTGGTGGGTTCCCCTTTACATCTGTCTTTAGCTATGTTCACCTGTAACAAACTCCTGTAAAACAAGGACATACCCATCACCGGAGGGCAACGTTCAAGTCTTGGCATGTACTTATTGATGTGAACGTCTGTTGAACCAAGTGAACTCTCTATCATGGACTATGGGATACCTTTTCACACCATATGACTGTGATATTCGTGATGGAAAGATGTTGTTGACGGCATCAGGATGGGTAAAGTTGTCACTGAGGTGACGCACAGACTGGTCTGTCTGTAGACAGCTCACAGTGAATGGAAGGGTTTGAAGGCTGAAGGTTTTAAGTCTTTTAAAACAAGTATGACGGTCATGAACAATGAGCGACTGTGTGCGGTTCCACAGAGCAGAAGAAATCCACGAAACAGCACAGATCCGAAAACAGCTTAAGTCATTATTAAACCTATAAATACAGACCCATCTTATTAATATTCAACATGGAATTTATATCTGTACGGTTTCATTGTCATACTTCAAATCCTCCTTTGAAATTATATGCGATCTTAAACTTTAATGAAATTTTATTTTGTCATTTATATGATTCTATAATGGGATCAAGAAAACTGCCGTGGTTGGCTAATACTGCTCAATAAAACTGCAGTACTGCGGCAAATCATTATAATAAGAGCTTTGGTTCACGCAAGCGTTCAGGGCCGATGCATAAAACCTGTGACCGCACCAGACCACAACACATGCCATCGATTGGAGGCTTATTGAAGCTAGAGATAATCATTCCCACCTAAGAACCAAAAGCAGCCAATATAGAGTTAAGAAATCAATACCTTCACGGCTTAAGTCTAAAATCTCTATCTTACTTAACACACTTTGTATGGATTCTCTCTTGTCTTTCTTTAGATATAATATAAAGATCATATAGATATGTTGGATTTAAGTGTGATGACTAGATGGATCTCTGCATGTTCATTCATTTGAGCGAGGGTCTTCTTTAAAGTTTACTGGTGGGGATTTTGATTCATCACGATCTTTGGTATTCAAATAAAAAATATATTTTCCTTACTTTTGTAAGTAAAAAGCATCTGCTAAACACCTAAATAGAGGACTAAATCAGATTTGTTAAGGATTACACACATAGTATTTCTAATAAGTCTTCTTAGTTTATTATTGCAATATTTATTCAGCTGCAATTCATAACTTTTAAAGTTCTTACTTTACTTTTTACAACGGGAAGGTTAAAATGAGTAATTTATCAGTTCAATTTTTGCTAGAATTTGGGAGAAAATATAATTTTGACATCATTAAAACCATGTAAAGATTTGTAAAGTACCTTGCCATTTTATGTTTCAGCAATTGGTGATATAGAGACAAAAGTTACAGCAATAAGCATATTATTCCCAAATGACAATAATTTTCCTTAATTCTGTTAACTTCCATCAGAAGCACACGCTTGGCACGAAGTTAACTTCTGGTCGGTGTTTGGTTATTACATAACAATTTGTTTTAAAGGTACTTTATATTTACACTAAGTTACATTAATTATTAATTGCACTTTAATTATATTAAATTCAATTAAAACTACTCAACAGTTTTTGATTTTTAGCAGAGGTCTACCGGAAATTAAGCTTGAGCCACATAACGTTTTTTTTTCTTGTCTACCGTCTACAATTTTCATCAAACTACACATAATAGCCAACAAAATAGCCCAAATAAGTCTATTGAGTTTAAATGTCCTTAAACAGTGTTGAGAAACTATTAAATTATTCTGTGTTAAACAGCCCAACAGAGCACTTTCAATGAGGGTCACTCACCATAAACTTGTCATTTTAATTCTGTCTGCTCATCCGTCATTCACACCCATTCATTCCTATTAAACTGTTTCCACTCCCTTCCTCTTACATATTTGTTCAGGAAGGTCCTCCGATCAATTATAATGTCCTTCACAGCTCACCCTATAGGACAATTTGCTCAATCTCTGATTTGGTCATGCTGTATTCTTTGCAGACAACGCTAAACAAAGGAGGAAATAATAAACGGCTCCATTGTGAATGAGACCTGAAGGCCCTGATTTGTTCACAACCAAAACTCCTCCTGCAATCTGCGTTCAAAAGAATTCTCACCGTGTGGAGTTCTGTCGCTTATGCGATGCTGCGTGGCTTTCTGAAATACAAACACAGCTGTTTATTCTGCTGATGCCAGAAGCCGTCAGACGTCAACACACTCCTTGTGTGACCAACAGGATTCAAGCAATATTTTTAGCTATCCTGTGTCGTCTCTAAAGGATGTACTGGCCACGGTTCAGCTGTTAATGATATGAAAATAATAATATAAAATTATATTTGACCTATCAAACAGGCTCAAATGGCACATTGGTTATTAAATGATTTGTCTTTGAGACAAGTACGACAGACATAATGACAGCAATTAGGTGGGATAGATGGGTGAGTGAGTAATGGAGGTGAAGGTGATAGTCATTTTCAACACCTGAAATGAGATTTTTAATTGGCTGCTATATAGCCTGCTCTCATGACCAGACCTCCAGAGACTCGGCTTCAAGGAAGTGAGCAGAAATGTTCAGAACTGAATATTACTGTAGCATACTTCTTGATGTACAGTAGGCAGTATAAATAGTACACAATTATTTAAATAAATTTACACTCAAGCAATTTGCAGACGTTTTTATCCAAAGCGACTTACATTGCATTATCCTATACATTTTTTACATAGTTGTTTGAAATCCCTTGGGCTTGAACCCACAACCTTGCATTGTTAATGCAATGCTCCTACCACTGAGCTATAGGAAAGCATAAATATGTGATACTGGACCACAAAACCATTCCTTAGGGTCTCAGAAGATTTATACATCATCACAAAGCTGAATAAATAGGCTTTCCATCTGGAATTTGAGGGTGCCAAAAAATCTAAATATTGAGAAAATCATCTTTAAAGTTATTCATCGGTTTTGTAGCAGGCCGTTACTAAAAATAGGTTTGTTTGAAAGCTCTCTATTGGCTTAACACTGTAATGACATTGTGGAGAGTAGATGAACCCGAAGGCAGAAATTCTAAGCTTTACGATACCAAACTTGAGTGGGTGACTCCCAAAGAGCAGGCAACAGCGAATGAAGCTTGTAGGCGTGTTTCTAGCCATTTTTGTTCACGTTTCGCTGCATCCACTCACAAAAATAAAGTTTTGGACATTCACAGTAGGAAGTTTAAAAAATATCTTCATAATTTTTTTTTGAAATATTAGGCACTTCTTACTTCATACATACTTTTAATAGTATGTTGAAACGGTAAGAATTATTTTCACAAAATGTTTCAAATTATGTAGTAGGTTACATGAGCATCTGTTGTGTTTTAAAACTATATGGAAATGCATCTTTGCAAACCTATATAGACCTATACATGTTTATTCAGTTTTCCTCAAATAGATGTTTTACAAACACACTTTGGTTCAAAAACTGCATGTAACACGCTAATACATTAAACTTTCACATTACCACAAGATGCTTATAAAAGAGACATCAGTATAGTGGGAGTAATAAATTACACTGATGTGGTTTCATTTTGATTTATTTTCTTAGTTTATTTATTAAGCCCAAGTGATGGAAAGTGATGTAAGAGGGTGCAAGACTTGCCAAGCTTCTTTTTCAGTTGTTAAATTATGTTCTCATGGGGACATTAAGTCATCTTGTCATACTTTAGGTTTGCTGGAAGTTTAGTTGAAGCACATGACATTACCTATATGGCATTAAACTACCATACACATTTTTGTTGCTGTATTTCTATACGGATCAAATAGGAGACGTTAATGTAACATGCTGTTGCGACTCAGTGATGTGCTTTGCATCATTTAACATTGTCACAGGCTTTTAAATGCGTTCGCCATCAGAACGTCTTGACGTGCAATTAGCCTAACAAAAAGCTAAATATACTCTTGACACACATATGCATGTCAGCAGTTAATTCTGTTCCTTTCTGTCCCATTTCCTACATCTACTGACAATCTAGTCGCGTTAGATCATGAGGGGGAAAACATTTAATGATATCTATATTCAGCATCCAATTGCTTATTACCCATTTAAATTAAATTTGAAATGTGAACCTTTGGTTTGGGTCTAAAGCAGGGACTGAGTCATCATTATTATTTTATTATGAACCTTTGAAGTCAGGGCTCGCTTACAGCATTCCTGAAATTATGTTCCTGCAGGGTAATTTACCTCCAAAGGCCCAACAGTTAAATTGTATGTCAGATTAGCTTCCTGAGGGTAATTTACTTCGCACAACCCAGCAATTACACAGTTTAATGCTGATCTCAGTTCAGCCTTAACTCACACTACAGCTTTTTTATTTGAAGAGCACACAGATAAATTCTTTTATTTGACCGACATCAGAGATATAAGGAATATGAATTTGGACTTTCCCCCATTTTCCTCTGATTTGATTTTAGGTCATGGTTTCATTTTTCAAGAAACTGATCAAATACATACATATTTTTTATTCACTATAAGTTTCTTTGGATAAAAGCGTCTGCCAAATGTCAGTTCAAAGTCATGAAACACAAATCATAAAAAACATTTAATTACATCAGAATATAGTCTTTTCATGCCCATCAAAAGAGAAAGATGCTTTTTGTCCAAATGGTCTAGTTCCAGCATCTACCAGTGGGGGTCACAATGACCCATGCAGCGGAACCTTGACCTTGGTGACGTGAGCTAAAGTGAGCACTTTTTGAAAGACAAAAACCTTCATTAAAGTTGTTACATGAGTAAATCTTAAAGAAATTCCAGGTCAGGTACAACACCCCAAACTGCTTCCTTATCTACACTTTTTTGTTATGGCTACATTTATCTTATACCAGTCTGTTCAGAAAAACCCCAAGGTCAAGCAGCAAGGCTGTTTTGATGTACGGTCCCTTCAAGGTGTACATTTCATCAGTGTGTGCACCATGGGAACTGAACCCATGAACTTGGCGTTGCTAATGTAATGCTCTACTAATTCAGCAACAGGAACACAGTAGGATGTGCTGCTAACCAAACAACAATTTCCATTAGCTGTCCAGGTACATTAAACCCCCTTGTTTCAGACAAATAAATTGCATAAATGTATACAATGTAGAAGTCATTCCTTAGAATAAAAGCAGACACCAAAGCGGAAACAACAAAGCAGAGACTATAACCAAGTACATGGGGACGCCACAATTGCGAATGAACACACCTCCAAATTGACAAAATTATTTTTGTCATTCTTAAAAACTGGCACAAACCCTGTGGTAAAAAATTGGCATTCATTTTTATGGTGAGAAATGGCTACAGTGTTCTTGCGTATTAGGCAATTAAAAGACTTGATAGTCATCTGTTCTTCTTCCATTTCATTCATTTACTCTTAAATAAAGAAAATCCAGTGCTTCCATTCGCTGCAGGCTCTTTTTATCGTGCAACATATAATTCAGCATGTTTATTCTTGTGCTCATTGCCTCTATTGTTTGAGCTTTTTGAGTATTGTTGAGTTTTGTGGAAAAAATCAAAAGATGTAACTGTTGGGGTGAAATATTTCTTTAATTATTCCACTTATCAAATCTACACTACGTTGCATGAATTTTGTTAAGATGAATATGTTAAAAGTTATCTGCGTACAGCAACAAAAATATTGCGTTTCAGAAAATTCTTTGCATGCAGTCTGATTGGAAATATGAATTAAAGTAATGAAAGTTTAGAATTGTATGTTGATTATTCCGAATGAATTAACGGCGCATTTTAGAGATAAGAAGATGTATTTTAGAAACTTTTGGTTGTGATCGTCTTTACTTCCGTATTCGGACACATTTCTGAGCAAAAAGGAAATTTTAAAGGAGAAAATAACTGGTTTGCATTTTTCACTTTTGACTGACTGAGGGGAGGAGTTAACAGATGCTCCGGCCAAGCCATCTTATTTACATCATTTCAGATGGACGGTCATTTCAGGGCGGAAGTGCTGAAGATTATGAGGGTACATGAATTTTAAAAGAAAATGGCCCACATTGATAAGCTATTTACAATAAACGCTGCATTATTTCATGAAAAAAATAAGAATTGTCATTTTTAGTTTCACGGGGATTTTAAGGATTTTTCTCTTTTGTCTTTAATTGTTTGTAATGACATTAACTAAATGATGTAATTCTCCTGAATAACGCAGAATTGCGTCATATTACCATCACATTCACTCTTTTTAAACATACATGCTTTAGCAATTGTAGAAAAGTTTACTTTCCTATTCAGAAGGAAAAATAAAAATATATAAATTTAACATATGCCTATTTGCCACGGACGCTTTTATCCGAAGCGACTTACATTGGATCTTACCATGTATTTGTTTCTTTCTATGTACAAGCCCCTGAGAAAGAACCCATGACCTTAGCGATGCTAGCGCCATGCTCAAACCACTGTGCTACAGGATAGCACAGGAAATAAATTAAACCAGTCTAAGATTATTTACTGCATTGACTGACCAGGCCAACTCGCTTGGTTAAGAGACAAATAACCGTAAAAGACTAGTTTAAGCTATTTTATCAGTCTCCTTACAGTACTATACAGATCATGGCTGGCAATAATATCAGAACAAATCAAATCTGCTGCATTTTTTTTCTCACTCTGTCAACATTTGACATATTTTTCTTGTCTTTCTGAGCTGAAATGAACAACATTTTAGTTTCACTTATAAAACGCATTAATTACAGTGATTGCGAATATGATTCCCGCTGTAGGTTTACCAACCCAGCATCACCGCATTTCTGCATGAATGCTCAACCGTGACAACTTCATCAATTAAACCACTGCTTTGCATCTTAGCTCGGTCAGGGCCTCGTCCACGACGGCATTAGCGATCTAATTACGGTTTTGGAAGGATAATGGCTTATTTACAAAAGGTGACCAGACGTCAGGGTCACGTTCACTCAAAATAAAGCAATTTGCACTGATAGACCCTTCAAACCTGTAGGGTCAATGAGAAGAATTATTGATGTGGAAGATGCTCTTTTCCTTGCCCCACTAGTGTGAAGAGGCTTTTGGATCTCAAAAAGGTCTGCCATCGCGATGCTGTGAAAAATAGCATTATAAAAAAGCGTGTGAGGACTTTGGTGCCCCCTATGTAGAAGTTCTCAAGTGCAGATGTCAAGCAGCACTAGAAGTTATAAGACACTTATCCAAAGCAACTTAAAGTAGCATACATGAATATTTCTATACCCTAGGAGTCAAACACATAATCTTTGCAAACCCCAGTCCTATAAGTACGACTTTAACTCCCAAAAAAGTCCTTTTTACATCTAACAACCAACAAACAAGATTTCAGAGGACAACAACACGGATTTCCATTCTAAATAAATAAATGAATGGTCTAAAAACACCGGAACAAATATTTTTCTGTTCTTAACAACACAGCGGAGTGTAAATGTCAAGAACACTATTTGTCTTGTTTTTTAGTTGTTTTCCTTACAAAATGTACTGAAAAGTAAAGTGCTTTGTTTTTTCCGAAAGGCTAGTCATATGATCCTCAACGGTTTAGGAAAAATTAAGAAAATAAAGACACAAGCTTTGTTGGCATTCTGAATAGTCTGTACTTTGACCTAGAGTATGACGTAATAACTGCAGAAATCATTTCAGGTTACTAAGTAAAATTTAACCACACAAAATTTAGCTGTTCCAATAGTCCTTAAAGGGGTTATTTGACTTGGCTAAAACAAATATTATTGTCTGCTTTAGATATAATACAATGTGTATACACGATTTAAGGTTTAAAAACGCTGTATTTTCCACATACCTTGCATGTTTGTATCTCCTCTTTGCTCCGCCTCTCTGAAACGTGCTGATATTTTACAAAGCTCATCGCTCTGAAAAGCGAGGTGCGCTTTGATTGGACAGGCGTAGTGATTGGTCGAATACTGCAGGGAAATGTAACAACTCTTACCGTATTCGGAACATCAGGCTGCGCTGGCGACGGTACGATGAGATTTACAAAACCGCCCACCTCACATGCATATAAATTTGGGTGGTCTTAGTCAAATCATACCACAAAGTGACGTACATGCGTGGGGGTGTGGTTGCACGAGTCGTTTCAGGCAGGTCTGGGTTCGCATTCGCTTTTAGATAGAATCCATCTTTTGATCCGACACTTACATTCTTGAAATTTTACATGTCTAAAAGATGCATGGGAAACTTTTAACACACCAAAGAAAAACACGTATTTCCGCCATATGACCCCTTTAAGTAGCGGCCATATATATATATATATATATATACACATGTATGCCAGCATTTTCAAAAACACAGCATGCAAACCAAGTATCATCTGATGTACTGCATAACTTTATGCAAACAATAGTAGAATATGCATATTCCGATGTAAGGATAGTTTTACTTTGATTTGCGAATCTGTTAATTTTAAAACTATTTACAAACGTCACGAACCACACACGGATGTTGTCAACGTTAATCTCATGTAAAAAAAAAACGTTAATCTCATGTGTGCCAATATTCTATGAAGACTGCGCATGCGCACTGGCTAATAAGATACTTGCTATACATTTTCACATCTGCAAGCAATTTAACAGTATCATCAATACGTTTTGCAGCACACATACCTGAAGCAGGCTGACGCTGTTTTGCTTCTGTTTGTTTAAACATTTTTAAATATCCAACTCCATTACGATATTCAAATAAATCGATCCTCTCCAAGTTCCCTCACATTCTGTAGGCTACTAACGACAGGTGTGAAAAGATCCTAAAGCTTTAATCTCGTTGGCTGGTACGTACGTTCAGCTCAAAGACGATTGGCCAATTGACATCTCAGTCATTGCTCTCAGTGGGTGGTTCTTGTCTGCGGGGGGAAACGTCCTAAAATAAACGCAAAACTATGGAACTGAAGACATTTTATTTTACTACACGTTTAATTTAAGGGACGAGTACATAAAAAAATGTATATATTTTAGTATAAAATAATTGAGTTAATCAAATCCAAAAGGACGACACCTATGAAAACTGATCGACGATTGGCCAGTTTACGTTACGTGTGTTTACGTTGCGTTTCTGTCAGCACTTTTAGTCTGCGTGCGCAGTTCTTATTACGAAGAGACACTCTCGAAAATGCGATGCAGAATGATAAATATGCCACTCATAAAAACTAGGTTATAATAATAAAAACATTCGGTGTTCTTCAACATTTCTTCATTCCCGGTAGGCCAAGCTTCGGCTGTAGGCTCAAGCGCTCATCCGGCAGGCTTTAGAATAGTTTATATAAAAAAGGCAGGTAGAAAACAAGCATATTTTGCTGTCTTTCTTTCTGTCTCATGAGAATTAAATGCAATCCTATCAGCTCCCGACAGGTTCAGTAGGACTATAGCTCTGAGTTGGAACACTTTCTACCGTGGGTGTTTTTGAGCTTCAGTTGGACAGAAAAGCTGGTGGCTCAGGTTATAATGAACTGTCGGGTATTATTCTTTATTTGCGACAGATGCTCGGTTTAATTGAAGTGGAGGAGAGATTTGAATGACATTATGTGCAATGATTTCAGAGTGCTGGCTAAATAAACACGTCTGGTTTAGATGCACGTCTTTGCGGTGTAAACAAATAAGACTAAACAAATAAACCTAAACCGAGCATATGTGCATCTGTCAACATGTTATGTTCATGTTTCAGAAAATTAGCCTATGAGGAGATCATTCATTCATTCATGATAAAATGACAAAATGTGAGCCTGGCTGTGAAAAAAACAGATAAAGTCGCGATTGACTTTTCTAGTGTAAAAAACATTCTGTAAAAATAAAATATTGACCAGTTTGCCTAGATATTGACTGATTGGGACAATGCCAACGATTGAAATGGATTTAATTCAACTTTGATGCTTGTTATCTCAACATCTTTGAGACTTTAAAGTGGTTTTCATTGCCAGGGTAACATGTTTTGATTATGATATTGCCACATCAATTCTCTACTTTGAAATCATTTTATTTAACTATATTTGTTAAAAAGTACAGAGTAAATACATTTTTTTATTGTTCCTCAAAGTTACTAAAGTGATTAAAAATGAATCGTTATGGGAACCAGAAATATGTCTTGAATTCTCCATCTGTACTGTGAAATGTTTATCCATTCTGTACAGCAACAGGCAGTCGCAGTTGTTTTTTAAGAGTTTCGTCAGCCAAATCCTTGACACACTGCATATGTCTTTGCCTTGTATCTGCTTGGCCAAAAGCAGAAGAAACAATCCCCTGTCAAACAATCTGCTCCGGAGTTAGTGTACAACATTCTTCCAAAAACTCACGGGTGGAGAAGTCTTTATACTGATAGTATCGCTTATTTATGTTTTACGGAAGATTTGCAATATATTCTATACACGTATTTCATAGTGTTACTGTTTTTCTTGTTTTCTTTTTCCTTATTTATATATTTTTTGACTATTTATTTTCCAATATTTTTTGTAAAGATGCTTTTCAACAATGCATATTGTGAAATAAATAACTTAACTGATTGAAGGAGCAATGAAGAGCAGTGTTGGGTGTAACTAGTTACTAAGTAGTTAGTTACTGTAATTTCATTACTTTTCCCTTGAAAGGGTAAAATAAGGGATTACTCAATTTTGTTCTGTAATTGAATTACAGTCACTTCTGATGTAATTGAAGTAAATTCTTTGTGTAATATATGTGTGTGCAATAGTGAAATTGACATACAATTTCAAAGTCTAACTTTAATATATCATTTTCACATTCGAATACTTTGATCATTTATATGATTTATTTGAATGAATTAAAAGAGTTGTTTCATGTCTATCCTTGAATCACTTAACTCATCAAGGTTGATATAGGGTATAGAAAGTTGTTAGTAATTAAATATTTTTTCGGGACAGATTAATTTGTACTGTGATCTTATTACAACATTAATAAGCGTATGTGACATTGACATTATTACATCAGGGTAAAGAATTAATGTGGAAAGACAATTTTGTTTAAATTTTTGGATGAGAGAAACTCATTGCAAAACATGTAGAAGTGTTTTCAAACTTTAAAGGGATGTGACAATGAAAAATACCCTTTGCACCCTATTTCCACATGAAATCAGCGTTTACCACCTGCTATCACCCAAAACACATCTTAATACCTGGTGAAAGCAAAGCTGCCTTAATCCCAACGCTATCTCTGAGAAACAATCGAGTTAAGCCTACATCCGAAATTGATTGTAGACATTTCACTTGTGATTTTCTCTCATATGGAGTAGTAAAAAGATTTAAAACAAGCTGTAACTCGAGAGCTGGGCTGAATTAGTGGTTCATCAATGAGAACAGATTGTCTGGTTCAGTATGTGCTGCAGGTCTATTGTCTGTGACTGACTGTGCATTTGTGTGCTTTATGTTCATGAGCATTTCTGTGTGTGTAACATATATTCACATCCTCCCCTCCGGCATTCCATAAATACAATCTGTGGCATCAGCTCAATATTCCTCGTCCATCGGAGGGTCACTCCGGAGTGTTAATGGCTGGGCTGAACCTTTGTCCCGCCATATAAATAACGCTTGCGTACAGGTGACCCGTGCCGATGTGGGGACCGGCAGGGTAATGCGAGACGCATGCTCGGTTAAACCTCCGGTGTGGTGTGGACAGGCGTGCAATTACTGTATTTATGTGCTGTTTATGTTTATTGAGTGTTGGGTAGATGAACGTTCAAAGTTGTTTTACAATTGTCAATATGTGTAAAGCACATCATTCTACATTACTGCATAAAGATCCATTAAAATGATAATTAGCTCACAGTAATGCCAATGAATTATATTACTTGACGGAAGAATTGTTTGCTGTGATTGTAATAATCAATACGGTGTCAGTTTTACTGAGCTTTGGTGGATCGTATTGCTGGTGCTAGCATTTGATGAAAGGAATGACAAGGTGACTGAAAGACAATCCTTTTTACATGTTAAGAAAAGATTTGCAATAATACCATGTATTCTATACATTTCATAGTTGTCTTATTTTTATGATTTGATTGTCTTCTATCCTCTTTTCTTTATGTCTCTAGTCTCTGCCCTAATATTCATTTATTATAAAGGACATAAGCAAACAATGCAAAATAAACAAATAGTTTTTTAAATCCAATTTATCATATATTTTATATAATGTAGAAATATGCATATAGAAAAAATGCATTTAAAGTGATAGTTAACCTGAAAATAAAATAATTTATTCTCCTCATGTTGTTCAGAACTTGTTTGTGACGCTTTCTTCAGTGGAACACAAAACAAGATATTTTGAGACTGTATTTATTACTAAAACATATGTATAATTTGCTCGTGATTTACTAGTTACCAGACATTATAGACCCCATTGACTTCCATTGTATTGACATAAAACCACAGAGACATTTTTCAAAATATCTGCTTTTGTGTTTCACAGAAGAAAGAGTCATTTACAAGTTCTGAACAACATGAGGGTGAATGAATAATGGCAAAAATATGGTATGTATTGACTAAAACCGCCCAAATAGTAGGCAAGATGTATGCAAGTATGCTGGGCGTACCTGTCAGTACAATTGCTGTGGAATTTCATAATCCAAATATGGGCGTAAGATTTCCGCCACACTCTTGCAGTATTCAACCAATCACTAGGAACTTGTGAACTGGCCAATCATAGCACACCTTGCTTTTCAGAGCCATGAGCTTTCTAAAAAATCTGAGTGTTTCAGAGAGGCGGGGCAAAGAGGACATACAAACATCTAAAGGCGAACGAGATACAAACAAAGGCAACCGAGCCTTTACAGTGGCCGGTCCCAGACTATGGAACAATCTTTCTTTATCTGCAAGATCTGCATCCTCTGTCCACGATTTCACATCCAAGTTAAAATCTCATTTGTTAATCTGTGCTTTTAATTCATTATAACTTTATAATGTTATATATTATAATTGATTCACTTTATAGTACGGTTGTATGACGTTGCTTTTTACTAAACAAATGAAAATATTAGTTTTAGCCGTTTCATATGACCCCATTTATCTGCATTTTGTACGCATATAATATACAGTAATATGAATAATTAAATTGATTTAAGTGAAGCGAATTAGTTTTTTCAACTTAATACAGAAAACCCATTCTCAGGCTGACTTAATTCAATTTAACGTAGAAATGAAATGTACTTTGTAACTCGAGTTACAGTAACACACTATTTTTTGTACAAGGTGCTTGGATTTTAAGACCTTTTGACAAGCTCACCTGCCGAGCCATACTGTGAAAGTTCCTCTAAACTCCATTTAACTACTTTTTCTTTTTCAAAGTAAGTGCAAATGATTAATGCGGACTCTGATTGAAAAGCTTTTGTGTGTGTACAGCATGCACCTTAATACACGAGTAACCGAAAAACTCCAATTTGTTCAGACAAAAACCTCAAACAAACCAACCTCAGCCTGAACAAATGAGTAAAATATTCATTCTCTCCATGTCTCATTATAAATGTAATAATATCATTTTCTTAAATGTGCAGCTGGAGGGACATTCTCAGCTGGACCTCATCTCTCATCTAGCACCGGCGGCTATACCACAGACCCTCCTCAGACCTAAAAGAATAGACGTTCAGCTTATTAACTGAAGAGGCAAACATTTCACAGCTTTTGACTGCAGAATGATCCTTTATAGAACACAGCTTGGAATGGTTATGTAGATTTCTAATAACTGAAATTACCAGACGTGTCTTTGAGGTGGCGGCTCTTGACACATTTATAATTCAGAACATTCACCGCATATAATGCTATGAGCCGAAGGGTTCTGCTGTGCCCCACCGATCCCTTCTGAAGCTCAAATGCCTTTATGGACGGTGCGTGGTCTCTAGACATATAACCAAGTGTGCATGGCAGAATCATTTCATGTGGTTTCAAGTTTAGCTTATAGTGTTCTTAAACTTTAATTTTGCACTTTTTCCGTTAGAAAATGTTGAGGTTTATTTGTTATGTAGCCTCCTGGTTTAACATCCCACCATGCATTATTGATATTATTTGCCTATATCATTGCTTCAAAAATAAATACAGCTTAAAGAAATGTACATGTTTGATTGAGACTATTTGCTTAGTTTAGCATGAAAAACTCTTCTGATATGGCTTCCAGTAGGCTTTTTGATGAACGTCACATAAAGAAACCGTAAGTGTTATGCACTTACATGTAAAGCTGTTTTAATCAAAATCCATTTGGAAAAAGATTCTAAAGATGAATTTATAAGTTGTCCATAATATATGCATGTTAATCTATAAAAGTTAAAAATGCACTGATATATCGATAGATAACATTTAGATGATTACATAATAGAATAAAATGAAAACAACTAGCTAGGTTAGGCTGACTACCTCAAAAAGCAACAGATATCCGTGTTATATCAAATAGGTGTCAATGCTTTTATCTGTTTCGGGTTCGGTGATGTGACGTTCTTTGAATGATGATTAATATAAACTCAGCATCCAGAAGCCAAATGCTGATAGGAAGCTTGGCATTGTGAACTCTACTGAAGTCCTTTGCTTATAATACCCAGTTTGCCTGTTCGACACGATCTTGTGTGTCAGGTGAGTGCTCTGGTTGTTATTGGTTGCCTTAGACCAGTGTTTCTCAACCAATGGGCCAAGATCCACTAGAAAGATTAAATATAAGACAAAACAAGCATTATTATATGCTTAAAGAAATACAAATCAAAATATTTCTTGGTTTTGGTTATATAAAGAATATACAACTTTCTAGTTATGCGTGGTCTAGAATATTTTTAATTGGCAGTGAGGTTTGAAGTAAAAAAGGTTGCAATTCAAAGCCTTTAAGAGTAAAATGAATAAACTCTGAAACATCCATCACAAAGAATGACATAATTTGATAAAGGTGCTTGCTGTGCAGATTTATGAACTGCACCCTGTTGCTGGTTTGTATCCAGATTGGGTGTGAATTACCATTAAAGTGCAGAAAACACATGGGAGAGTTTGATTAATGTACCGTGCATGGCACCCACTGTGTTTTTGCATTTAAGCAAAACTTAAATGGCAAAAAAGGCTTGTGGGGAATTCCCCCTAAAAAATCCCTCGTGCAAGTGTGATGAAAAGTGCAAAACTAAAACAGCATTGAACACATATCTGTGGTCCCCAAAGCAAAATAAAGAGAAGATTAGGTTTACTTGCACGACCCATTGAATAGCCTATAATTGTGCAAAATAGAACAGTTAACAGTCTACTTAATAAAAAAAGGCTAAGGTAAAGAAATGTATTTATTGCATTTTGAGTAAAAAATTTAACCTCGATAAAAACTAAAGCCAAATTTGTGAAGAGCCCACATTTATAAAGTAAGCAAGTATCTGATAAAAGGTCATGCCTTGAAACACATTTCATCTAAATATCAAATATATAAATAAAAATGAATTGTGTCCACAGCACTACAGGTTGTGTTATGGTTTGCACTTCATGCATTTGTTTTATTTTTTTGCAAGATTAAAATGTACAAGATCTGAACAGGATTTTTTGCCGTTTGCAATAACCACTGGGGTCGGCAAGGGGAACAGCAAGACATGATAATAAAAAGCCTTCCGGCTACATTTTATTTCTTGGTTTTGGGGAAGTCTCTGTATTAAATAAACCCTCCTTCGAGACGGCCCGGGTTATTGCTTCCTTCTCAGGAGGTGTTTCTCCTTCTGAGGAGCACAAATTATGCGAGCATGAAAAGGCTGATGTCTGCTTAGTGCACACTAATGTAAATGCATTGAAATGTCTACGACTTCTGCCCTCAGGTCTTCATTCTGTCAACCACGGAGAGGATTAGCTCAGGGATTTTTGTTCTTCGAAATAAAATGTAGGACAAATTGACTTGCATATCCTTGGCTAAATAATCGGTTTCGTCACGCTTTCCCATGGGACATGAGACAACGGAGGAGAATCATAGATGTACTCCTGAAACATCACTGGTTTACTGCACAGTTGCGGAGGAAGTGCGAAACAAGCAAGGATAATTTGATTTTTGTTGTTAAACATTACATTTTTTCATCATTTGTTACAAACCTGTATACATTTATTTGCTGTGGTGAACATTAATGAAAGTTTGGAACTAAGCCGTTTTGGGGTGCACCATTGACTCCTATAGTAGGACTAAAAACTTTAATGATTGTGAATGGTGACCCAAAACGGCTTAGTATTCAATAAAAAAATAAAAGCATCAATCGTGGCAAAAAATGTTTTGCAACAAATGTCAGTTAACAAAATTCTATGTCTAATAAACACAACCCCACCCGTTTCTATCATTTAGCCTCTTCAGTCACTAAAAAGTAGGACCAATACTTTGTAACCTCAATAAGTATTCTTTCATACACACACAAAACAATAAACATATATAACACAAAATAATTTGCTGCATGCCTGATAATGTATACACTTCCACTATATAATTACATTAACATTCTTAGGTTCTATTTGTTTTGCATTGATAGCTGGGTGATGAGTTTGGTGGTTTTCACTTTGAATCATCCAGCAGCCGGCTGCTTGACCAATGAACCCATATCGCACATCTGTGGATTGAAGCAAAACTGAAAGAAGCAGAAAAAACACACAATGGGACTGCTATCAGCAAAGAAATGTTCTATCAGGGATGCTGTCGCCGGCCAAATTCGATCCATCTTGGCCTGCCATTTCAACAAGAGGATGATGAAGTGCCCTGATGGAGGAAGAGGAGAGAAGATGAAGAGATGGTATACGGACAGTGACATTTGGAGGTCCTTGAATTTCTCGCTGGATCAATCCCTTATGATTTATTTAATGTTGAAAAGTGACCCAAGAGTCTAGATTTGGAGGCTCTTACAAAAGGTTTGGATTTTCAGACAGGTAGAGATGATGAGATCTTCTTGTGCTGTCATTGTAAGGAAATCCACACTGATCTTGACATGATATTGTAAAATGTGATTTTAGCTCTTGTGAATGCAGTGACTGGCTCCGTTCAATCCACTTACTGATAAAACAGACTGTAGAGCCGTCAGAAGTACATTGATTCTTTTACCTGACAGGAGCTTATAGCGGAGTGTCATTGGCATCTCGTTGGTGTTGTTGGAGAACTTTTGCTAATTTACTTTGTCAGGAGGCACAAAATGTTTTGGGATGCTCTGCACTATTAAAATTGAAACAATTCCTGAGGGAAAACAACCTAACCAAAAATAATTATTATAATTTAATAATATAATTAATTAAAATAGTTCGATATCATTTTATATGTCATGATAAAGAATGGTATATATGTAAAAACACAGTATGTCAATCTTCTCTCAATTCCCACATTTACTTCCTTTGAACACTTCTTAAAATTACTGGTAAACAAATACTTTTGAAGTTCCTGGGCAGTGGCCAGAAAGTAGCAGGTGGTACTTTTCATTAGGTTTTAAAACGTTGCAATGGGATGTAATTACCACAAAAATAATTATGTTAAAAAAGTGTATTTTACAGCTGTTGGGTAAAATGTTATCAAAAAAAAGTTTATAACAAAGTTTATTTTTCTACTTTTGAAATGGAAATTCATAAACTTGTGGGGACTTTTAAAACCACTCTGTTATCTAAAATCAAATAAATCACAGGCCGAAATATTATCTAAAAATAAAATAAATTAATATTTAAATAACAATGAATAAAAATTGGAACTCAACTTGAGGCATTGACATGATTTGAAAAAAGTAAAGAACTAAACAGAAACTAGAACTGAAGTAAAAATAAACAAACATGTAGATGGTTTCAGCGGCAACAACATAAACAAACATAATTGGCCCAAACTTATCTTCCAGTAGACTGCAGCAAAGAATCAGTTGCTGTTGATTAGTTTTAATTTAATATAATTAATAAACGATACAATTATCATCTAATGATTATCAATATAAATTAAACATAAAATAAATGGTTGTATAGTAACAAACACAGGCTGGACGTAAAGCTTTCCTGTAGCTCAGTGGTAAGAGCATTTCGCTAACAACGCAAGGTTGTGGGTTCGAACCGATGGGATTGCAAATACCTATGTAACATGTATAAAGCAATGTAAGTCACTTTGGATAAAAGCGTCTGCCAAATGCCTATAAAATGTTATACAAATTTTTTTTTTTTAAACTTTGGGCCAGGCGTCAGATAAGTGACAAACGCATTTGCAATGCTAAAAAATAGTATTAACTCTAAAAATACAAATAGCATATTCAAAATAACAATAAAACTACAATAAAACAACAAAAACTAAAATCTGTAATAACGCTGATGTACAGTTAGCCTATGGCTTTACAATGGTAGTATAAATACACTGTAACGAATTGCTGTAAAAACTACAGCGTTATTTTACAGAAGCTGACTGTTTTTTGAATAATACAGAATATTTCTGTAAAGTGCAATGCATTCTGGGGTCACGTGACGGATTAACTCAAATCTACAGAATATGCTGTAAATTTCAATCTACAATGGCGGGATGATCTGCAACAGTCGAGATGGGGAAGTGCGCAAAATGAGTGATTCACACCTGTGGTAAGTGATTTATTAAGTATTATTTTCTATATTTGGTGATTATCATACTGGTAACTTTATATAGAGTTATCTACATTCGCGTTTCATATCGCACCCCGATTCAAGCTCCATCCGCGGGGGCCGAAGGAGTCTTGCGCGGGGTTCAGCAGCGCCGTCGCGGTAAGATTTCAAACATTCTCCGTTGCTATAGCACCTGAGGACAGAGGTTGTTCATGTTATTTAGAGTTTGTGTACACACCAGGAGCGAAGGCGGTATGTGACGAGCTACAGTTCATTGTATTAGTAAATTGATGTTTTTTTTTTTAATGTTGAACATCGCGCCCGCCGTAGACACGGTAAAAGTTACATGCTTCGAATGTTGGGATTCACGGGAACTTAGTGTTGAATACCACACTCGGTCGTGATTATTGTGTGGTGTAATTCAAATTTGCCAATGGAGTTATCCGTTAAATCGAGCGCCCAAATTAAAACGAGTCACCAAAGCTTGCGGTAAGTCGATGTTCACGGAGGATAGCCCGGTAAAGTGATTATTGTACGTACCAGCTAGATATGCAGTATATGTAACGGAGGCCAGCTGAGAGCTTGAGCAAAAGACGTTAGCGACACCCTCATCGTTAGAGCAGGCCTGTCCCCCAAATAGGACCGTTGGAGGGAAGGAGGGAGACGGCCCGTTACAAATACCAGTGTGACAATTTCTTGACCGTGACATCCCTAACGTTAGTTGGCTTACATTTCTGTATAAGTACGGTTTTTAAGTGTAAGTTACTCTGTGTAATTTGCTTAGAAGCTGTTTGTAGAGTCACTTATACTAGTTTAAATGTGAAAAGCTTAAAGATAAATTGTGTAGTA
>CM017893.1:3257543-3362980 GCA_008369825.1 Triplophysa tibetana
CAATGTAGCTAGGTTAAAGTACATATTTTCTATTAGAATTTTACTCAAGTAAGAGTAAAAGATTTTAATTTTGATTGAAAAGGAAATATTTTCTAAAATGTTGCTCAAGTAACTGTAGCCCGTTACTACCCACCTCTCCTCTCTGGTTATCACATCAAGCAGCTTCAGGTTCCTCCACTGTGGAGCACACAACCAGGTAGGGATTACTGACGGGGGGCAACGGAGCCAGTGCCCAGGAGCCCTTGACTACCATGAGCCCAAGGGGGTCCTGGGCTTCAAGGTTGCGCCATCCATTTTGATACAGAACAAACAATAAAAAAAATGATATGTTTAATATATGGGTACCATAGCCTTTAAAAGGCCTTTGTGGAAACTCTTTTAAAAATGAAATGATCAACAAATCATGGCAACACTTGTTTATTCTATGTTACTTTATTTGTTTTAAAATAAAAAATTTAAAATTATCAAATTACAGCACATTGAAATACCATTTTCTGAATCTTTTGCTTGATGAGTTGATGTTTACAGACATATGTCCCAGTGGCATTTTATGTTTTGTTTATTTGGTGCATTACATTTACATTTACATTTAGTAATTTAGCAGACGCTTTTATCCAAAGCGACTTACATAGAGTGAGGGGGCAACAAGCGATATGTCATACAGGAGCCATAATACATTAGGTGCCAATACAAAGTTACTAGTTTCAACAAAAGCTAGACCACTACCTGTTGAGAGAAAGGGTTAGCGAGGTCTGTCAGATATTCACAGAAGAGTTGGGTTTTGTGTAGTCTTTTGAATGTTGTGAGAGATGTGGTTGACCGGACAGCGTTAGGAAGAATGTTCCACCAGGAAGGAGTTGTGAAGCAGAATGAGCGGGAAAACAAATTTACTGTCCTTATGGGAAGGCAATACAAGATGCCGCTGGTTTGCTGAACGCAGGGATCTTGATGGGGTGTAGGGTTGCAGGAGGGTGTGAAAGTAACCCGGTGCAGATCCAGTGAAAGTCCTGTAGGCAAGCATTAGTGACTTGAATCTGATGCGGGCTACGACGGGAAGCAAGTGAAGAGAGATGAAAAGGGGTGTCACATGAGCCCTTTTGGGCTGTTGGAAGACGAGGCGTGCTGCTGCGTTCTGGACCAGCTAGAGCGGTTTGATAGCCTTTGCAGGAAGACCAGCAAGGAGAGCATTGCAGTAGTCCAACCTTGAGATTACCAGGGCCTGGACATGGAGTTGTGCTGCATGCTCCGTGAGATATGGTCTAACCTTTCTAATGTTGCATAAGGCGTATCGGCATGACCGTGTAGTCTTTGCAATGTGATCATTGAAGGACAGCTGTTCATCAAATATGACTCCAAGGTTCCTGGCTGTTTTGGAAGGAGTGATTGTGGTTTTGCCAAGATGGATGTTGAGATCGTGTTGCACCGTAGGTTGCGCCGGAAACACAAGTAGTTCAGTCTTGGCAGGGTTCAGCTGGAGGTGATGCCCTTTCATCCAAGCAGCGATGTCCTCGAGGCAAGCTGTAATGCGAGCACCTACAGTGGCATCGTCTGGTCGAAACGAGATGTAGATCTGGGTGTCGTCAGCATAACAATGATACGAGAAGCCATGAGCCTGTATGATGGATCCCAAGGATGTCATGTAGATGGAAAAAAGCAGCGGTCCAAGTACCGATCCCTGAGGGACCCCAGTGATCAAGTGGTGAGCAGTGGACAGCGAGCCCCTCCATGACACCTTGAAGGATCTGTTGGAGAGGTAGGATTTGAACCAGCGGAGAGGAGAGCCTGAGATTCCTAACGATGACAGGGTTGCTAGAAGTATCTGGTGATTGACAGTGTCAAACGCTGCAGATAAGTCTAGCAGAATCAGGACAGAGGATTTGGATTCCGCCTTGGCTAGCCGCAGCGCTTCTGTGACCGATAGCAGTGCAGTCTCAGTGGAGTGGTTTGTTTTGAAGCCAGACTGTTTGTCATCCAGTAGTTTGTTCTGGGATAGGTAGGAAGACACCAGGTTGAAGACTGCCCGTTCCAGTGTTTTGGAAATGAATGGTAGGAGAGAGACAGGTCTGTAACTGTCGGGAGTAGAGGGGTCCAATGTGGGTTTCTTCAGGAGGGGCGTGACCTGGGCCTGTTTGAATGTGGATGGAAAAGTGCCGGTGAGCGGGGAGGTGTTGATGATGTGTGTGAGTGCAGGTGCGAGTGTGCTGGATATGGCCTGGAGGAGATCGGAGGGTATTGGGTCAAGGGGACATGTAGTGGGGTGGCTCGAGAGAAGTCTGGTTACTTCAGTGTCCGTCAGTGGGGTGAAAGAGGAGAGTTCGATGGTTGAAGTGTGGGAGGTGTGTACCAAGGTCTGAGGTACCGAGAATTGTTTGCTGATTGATGATGTTTTCTCAGTGAAAAACACAGCGAAGTCTTCGGCAGTCAAAGATGCAGTGGGAGGGGGAGGAGGGGGGCAAAGAAGAGAGTTAAGTGTCTTGAAAAGCTGTCGAGTGTTAGGTGCATTGCTCACCTTGGTTGTATAGAAAGACATTTTAGCTGTGGTAACACTAGCAGTGAAAGAGGAGAGTAATGACTGGTAGTCCCCTAGGTCAGCAGGATTCTTGGTCCTGCGCCATTTCCTTTCAGCAGCCCTGAGTGTACTACATTTACATTTAGTCATTTAGCAGACGCTTTTATCCAAAGCGACTTACAAGTGGGGTAGGTAATGGAAGCAATAAGGACAGCATAAGTACAACAAGAGCATAAGTGCAATCAAAAAGAAGAGGTTTCATATAGCCTAACACAGTATACAGAAACATTCATTAATTTTTTTTTTTTTTTTTTTTTTTTTAGAGTAGAGAAGAAACGAGTAGAGAAGAAAAGAGTAGAGAAGAAACTTGAGTCAGAACGGAACAGTAAGATGTTGGCGGAAGAGATGGGTTTTCAGGCGTTTCTTAAAGATGGCTACAGAATCTGCAGATCTTGTAGCAGCAGGCAGATCATTCCACATAGGTGGAACAGATCCGGAGAAGGTGCGCGAGAGAGATTTTCTACCTTTATGGGATGGCACCACAAGACGCCGTTCGTTTGCAGAGCGTAGGGATCTGGCGGTACATATGTCTGCAGTAGTGAGTGAAGATAAGGTGGTGCCAAACCAGTGGTGGTCTTGTAGGCCAGGAGCAGAGTCTTGAATTTGATGCGAGCGACTATAGGGAGCCAATGTAGCTTAATGAGTAGAGGAGTAACGTGTGCTCTCTTCGGTTCATTAAAGATGACTCTTGCCGCAGCATTCTGGATCATCTGTAGAGGTGGTTGTGCAAGCTGGAAGTCCTCCCAGTAGTGCATTGCAGTAGTCCAGTTTGGACAGGACTAGAGCCTGTACTAGGACTTGCGTAGCATGCTCTGATAGGAAGGGTCTAATTTTCCTGATATTGTAGAGGATGAATCTACAGGACCGGGTGGTGCTGGCAACTTGATCTGTGAAATTGAGCTGGTCATCGATCACCACTCCCAGGTTTCTTGCATTTCTGGAAGGTGTGATGGTTGATGAGCCCAGTTGAATGGAAAGGTTGTGATAAGTCTTTATATCAGCCGGGATTACAAGCAGTTCGGTTTTTGAAAGGTTCAACTGCAGGTGATGGCCGTTCATCCAGAGTGAGATGTCGGCTAGGCAAGCTGAGATGCGTGCTGAGACAGTCGGATCGTCAGGGCGAAAAGACAGGTAGAGTTGTGTATCATCCGCATAGCAGTGATAGGAAAAGCCATGTTTCCTAATGACAGAGCCAAACGATGTCATGTATACAGAGAATAGCAACGGACCAAGCACTGAGCCCTGAGGCACACCTGTGTCGAGATGTTGGGACTCAGACACCTCACCCTTCCAAGATACTCTAAATGACCTACCTGAGAGGTAAGACCTGAGCCATTGTAGCACCATTCCGGAGACCCCCATAGCCTTGAGAGTGGACAGGAGGATGTGATGGTTAACAGTGTCAAAGGCGGCAGATAGATCCAGTAGGATGAGAACAGATGAGTTAGAGGAAGCTCTTTCAAGTCTCAGGGCTTCGATAACAGAGAGCAGCGCAGTCTCAGTGGAATGACCGCTCTTGAACCCAGACTGGTTGCTGTCCAGGAGGTTGTTCTGGATGAGGAAGGATGAGAGCTGGTTACAGACAACACGTTCTAGAGTTTTAGCAGCGAAGGGGAGTAGGGATACCGGTCTGTAGTTTTCTAACAGTGCAGGATTAAGAGTAGGCTTCTTTAGTAGTGGGGTAATACGGGCCTCTTTGAAGAGAGTAGGAAATGTGCCAGTGGTGAGGGACGAGTTGATAATGTGAGTCAGAGAGGGTACAACTGATGGAGAGATGGCCTGGAGGAGATGGGTGGGGATGGGATCTAGGGGGCAGGTAGTCGGGTGGTTAGAAGAAATTGCCTTGGAGACTTCCTCTTCAGATAGGAGAGAGAACGAGGGGAACGAGCATGTGTCTGGGGATTGACTGTGGTCAAGAGGTGGTGGCGCAGAGAATTGGTTGCTGATGGTGTTCGTTTTCTTTACAAAGAACGATGCAAAATCGTCAGCTGTTAAGTCTGAAGGAGGTGAGGGGGTAGGCGGGCAAAGGAGGGCAGAAAAGGTTTTAAAGAGAGTGCGAGGGTCAGGAGAGTTGTTGATTTTAGTGTGGTAGTATTGGGTTTTCGCAGAGGAGACATCCGCAGAAAAGGAAGAGAGAATAGACTGGTAGAGAGAGAGGTCAGTGGGTTCTTTTGATTTGCGCCACTTTCTCTCAGCGGACCTGAGAGAGGGGCGATGCTCACGGAGAACATCAGATAACCAGGGGGCAGAAGGAGATGCACGAGATGGCCTAGATATCAGAGGGCATAAGATGTCTAAGCAGGAGGTTAGTGTGGAGCAAAGGCTGTGGGTGGCGGTGTTAGTATCAAGGAGAGAGAACTGTTTAGGGGGTGGGAGAGTAGCAGAGACTGCAGAGGATAGGCGGGAGGGAGAGAGTGATCGTAGGTTGCGTCGGAATGTGACCAGTGGGGAGGCATGTGTAGTGTCTGGAGAAGTTAAGTCGAGATCAAGAGTGATGAGGAAATGATCCGACGTGTGCAGTGTGGTGACCTGGGAGTGATGGGTGGAGCAATAGCGTGTGTAGATGAGATCAAGTTGATTACCAGATTTATGGGTTGCTGAAGTGGGGACTCGCTTTAGGTCAAACGACGCAGTCAGGTTGTTGAAGTCAACAGCCTGTGGTTTTTCCAGGTGGATGTTGAAGTCTCCAAGTACCAGCAGAGGAGTACCATCCTCGGGGAATGATGACAGAAGTGTATCCAATTCCTCCAAGAAGAGTCCAAGGTGCCCTGGAGGGCGATAGAGAACTACAACATGTATTACAACAGGGTGGATGACAGTGACAGCATGAAACTCAAAGGCGGTGTTGTTGCATGAGGGTGCCAGCTGTTTAAATTTCCAGTCGTTCGGAATAAGTAGACCGGTTCCTCCGCCCCTCCCTGATATGCGTGGGCTGTGGGAGAAAGTGTAGTTATTAGAGAGGGCAGCCGGTGTGGCAGTGTCCTCTGGTTTGATCCAGGTTTCAGTAAGTGCTAAAAGAGAAAGACCAGAATGTTTTGCAATAGCTGTGATGAAATCTGCCTTGTTTACAGCGGATTGGCAGTTCCATAAACCAATTGGAAAGGTAATAGAGGTAGTGTTGGATGCTGAAAGAGTACGCAGGTTGTTAGCATTAGCCATGCGTGGCCTTCTGCGAGTTACCGTTGGTTTACGAGATGTAATGACAGTGTGGATTTGAAAACACATAGTGAAAAAATGAAGGAATATACAAGACAAATAAAGAAAATTGTATAAAGATAATAGATAAAGTGCAAACAGTAGTACTCAAGTGCCTTGTCTGTGTCGTTGCTCGGTGGAGTCGCACAGGTAGAGTCGATGGTCTTTACTCTCTTCGGTCTTCATGCGATGAGGGCTGCATGCGACCGCAGCACGTGGTGGTCAATCCTATTTAAATACCCTATTCAATCACGCAATTGAATTCAGCAGGACACGCCTTCCAAATGTCCCAATATTAACACGTAAACAAATGCAAACTAACAGCGCGTGACTCAGCGGACGCAAACAAAGGAAACGAAACTGCGTTAGACTCAACGAAACACTAATGATCTATTTCACTTACGAGTACCAGTTGATTCTTAGGCTGCAACAAAACTGCTTCTCCCACGAACTGACCTTAGAACAACTGTTTAAGTACTTTAGCTGGCGTTGGACATGCCTTCCAAATGTCCCAATATTAACACGTAAACAAATGCAAACTAACAGCGCGTGACTCAGCGGACGCAAACAAAGGAAAGACCTATATATAAGACCTAGCTCTTGCTAAAGTCTTTTTAATGCCCCCGCAAAATCTCTTCCCTCTTCCAACTTGAGAAAGACATATTTTTGTACTGTGGAGGCCAATACTGAGCAATTCGTTGCAAATCTATAATGCAACACTAGTGGCCGCTGTTAATCCGAAATTGCGCCTTTAAGGGTTTGGAGTCGGGTTACGAGGCTTAAATGCGTCTAAATTGTGCGTACGAAATAATAAACTTACACACAATAAGATGTCCAATTATCACTCCTTGCACATCATAATGGCAAAATTACAGCACATTATATTATTTGGTTGTGTCATTAAACGCATTGGAGCACTCCACTAAAGTTTTTGGGAAGAAGTGTCGCATCGCATGCATGCAAAATTAGACAATGCAATAGGTTGTTTGCTATCACGTGGTTTTGATGACGCACAAGGTGCGGCCGGGAGCAGGCAGTCATTTCTCGACAGTAATTCACTATAACAAAAATCGAAATGCCTGTGTGTCATTTATGTTTGTTGGTAACGATCAAACCTTGAAACCACAAGGTTTCCTTTTTGTCCAAAAGTAATTTTTCATGAAGGGGGAAATGCGAGTATTGATTGGAAAACTGGGATAAAAATGTATTTTCTTTCCCCATAGAAGTTTAGTGGCGTGACATCCCGTGCAAACTATCTATTGCAAAAGATAACGTGTTATTATTAAATAAAAATATGAGAAGGGTGTGATCAATAATACCATTATTACAGCCTAATTTAATTAATTTAATTCATCCTCACCGGCATCAACAAATTCATCCTCTTCAACAAATTCATCAGTGACATCACCCTCAACAAATTCATCATCTTCATCAAATTCATCCCTCACACCAACCCTCAACAAATTCATCATACTCACCACCATCAGGTCTGTGATTTATCCATACAAAACTTTTGCTGCATTGTAAAGTTAAGTTTTATTAAATTAATTATAATTGTACAAACATTTGTATTATTTATTTTGTTATATACAAAGACAATCTTAGAATGATCTTTGATACATCATCTCTTTTTGTACACAGAATCATTAGGGTGGGTAAGTAAAGACACAATGTATTTCTCTGCTCTTTGTAATAAAGTGTGTGATTTCTGTTTGTCTTTCAGGATCATGTGCTCACCCCACAGCTCTCTGCTGTCCTGGAGGAAATTCCGCCTGTAATCGTGGATGTTTTTGTGATGAGAAATGCATCGTGCTTAGGGACTGCTGTAATGACTATAACCAGACATGTGGGCGAAGTAAGACAAAGACATATTCTCAACATACACTTGTTCACTTTTAATAAGCTTGTCGACTAAAAAAAAACTAATTTCTTTAATGTGAAAGTCAGAATGTGGTATGCTGTGTAAGATTAACACTATATACTGTAGATTTCTGCCACAAAATGTTAGGTACATTTCTTAATGTTATTTAAAGAAATTGTAACACAAACCACAGAATTACACAGGGTTCTGTTTCCCAAAAGCCTTGTTGTTCAACTTATTAAACGAGTATTTCTGAATTGACAAATGATAGTGTTCCAGGAGTCGTACGTTCCCCTGGCAAACAACTGCAAAATACATCTAAACTTAATGAAGATATTCATCTGTATGCATCAAAATAGGCCTACAGTGTGTGGTCGTCCACATAAACAAGTGTATTCATACATTATTAATTTCTTTAATCATTGAATAATTTATCCACGTCTTCATTTGTTATGCCAGGGGTTTTCAACTGGTTCTGTGCCAGGGACCACCATTCTGACTACCAAGTAATCGGCGGCCCACTATTGTGTGTGTGTATGTACCAGGGTTGCCAGGTCTAAGAAATATTTCCAGCCCATAACCCCAAAACCCGCCCAAAAGGAATTAAAACTAGCCCAATTTGTTTCCTGTGTCGAATCAAAGTTAACAACTCCCTAAAGACGTTTCTATTGCCATATTTTTTTTATCTGAATGGTTTCCTGGGTATTGTATATATCGTTTTGTTCTGTTGAACACAAAATAGGTTTTGGGATATTTAGGAAAGCAAACAATTCTCGGTCATGTTTGACTACCATTTTTTTTCCCTGCTATTGGCAGTCAATGATGTTAAAGAATTTTCAGCAGCTAACATTCTACCAAATATCTTTGTGTTCAACCGGACAAATAGTAGTATTTCATAACAGAATTTTAATTTTTGGGTGGAGTGTCCCTTTAAAAATATCCCACATCTGCCACGCACGCAAATGGACGAGAAAAATGTTTTCTCTTCGTAAGACATTCAGAATCTTGCTTAAGAAATAATGATGGTAACATTTATTGCATAATGTATAATGTGCACAAGCACGTCAATGTTTTAGTTGTTCTAGACTGCGTATAGCGCAGCTCAGACGTGATATTTGGCAGCCGGGAGAATCAAGTGTTGTACACACATGAGTGATTTCTTTCATTGTGCACCGAGACATTCACCTGATGAAATATTGATAAAAACATCATTCGGATTCACTGTGTCTAATACCACCGCTAATTTCTCCTCTTTGGTTGAGCTGAGCTCCCGCGTTCCTCCCTGTACTGTAGCCTGTCTGTCATACTCGTTCTCCACACTTTTGAGAACGGGCCGGTCCTGGAGTTGCCAGGTATTCTTTCGGAGTTTGAATACACAATAAGAAACTCATCAATTATCATTTATCCTTAGAATATAAATAAACATTTTGGGGGCCGCAGTATATTATGAAAGTAGCCCAAAAACTCGCATCCCGCGGCTCCATAATTTTTCCCGCAACTGCATTCTCAAAATAGCCCAATTGTGCGGGAAAAACGCGGCCCTGGCAACACTGGTATGTACGTACAGGGGTGCCGCCAGAAATTCTGGGCCCTATGGAAACCAAAATTTCTGGGCCTCCAACATTTTTTACAGATAAAATTTAACCCAATAAACATGCCCTGTATACTTATAAAAGATACTTAGCACATTGCATAGTTAAAATGTCTAAAGATGAGTACAAACAAAAACACGAAAAAAATATAGAAATATGTACTTATTTTTATTGGCCTATTTAGTTTTCTTAATATGAAAAATGTAAATATCTATTTTGTAAACTCCTTATAGCAAATGGTTACTACAGACACGTTTTATTCAATTTTATATTATTTTTTTCTTTTTTATATTATTTTTTTCTATTTTTTTATTATTTTTTTCATTTTATTCACACTAAGAACGTCAAGTTTGACAGGATCGATCGTAGCAACAGCACTGTCACTTCACATAAACTGATTTTGTAATTTTTGAAGCGTGTAGATTACTTTTTGTTTTGCAAAGTTATCATCATGTGGCGATCACAGTAGATAAGACGTGTTAAGAGGCTTCAATGGAGATGGTGATCTAGTGGGTTAAACCACTGAACTGGTAAATCAAAAGGTTGCTGGTTCGATCCCAGCAGCCACCACCAGTGTGTCCTTGAGCAAGACACTTTACTCCATGTTGCTCCAGGGGGATTGTCCCTGTAATAAGTGCACTTTAAGTCGCTTTGTATAAAAGCGTCTGCCAAATGATTAAATGTCACCTCATCCCCATCTCACCTTGTTCGGCTGAGATGGGGACGGGGGACGTGGGGGAAGGAGGACGTGGGTGTGCAGCAGCCGCTGAATCTGTGTCTACGAGACATGATAACGTCCCGGAGACAACAGAGATGTTATTATTGTTGGATGTAAATCATAATTCAGTAATTATTTTACTAACCTAGGCTAGCTAGATAAAAGCAGGTCATGTAGCAACAAAAAGTTTTGGAATACAGGAATAGGGCAAGCTAACTTTCTTTTTGAAAAACTGTGTGACATTGTCGACTTTGGCGTTCTCTGTCTTCTCTTTCCTTCTTTTCTTTCCGTTTTTGATGCCCTGACTTTTGATGTGACATGCCTGTGTGTGTCACTGTCTGCGCTGCATCATAGCAAGTCCAATTAGAAAGAGACGCTACACTAGTGATCGTAGCCCGGACAGCGCAGGTGGAATGAACCATTGTGAGAGGAACCTAGCAGGGGTGTGACTGAAACAGTAAAAACATTATTTGTTTTTTAAATAAATCTATGGTCAAAACGGACAGAATACACATTTAGTGCACGAGGGGCCCTAGCACATTTAATGTATGTATAAAAAAGAGAAAATAAATGGGAAAATAAAAAGGGGGTCTGCTCTTCTGGGCCCTAAATCAGCCTGGGCCCTTAGAATCGTCCTATATGTATATGTACGTATATGACGTTGGGGACGCAAAACACAACGTTAGCAAAGCATAAGATGGACCTGATAGGTGCAAAGCAAGCCCATCCTGTGTCAGTTTGAATCTCAACTCAAACTCAAATTATTTTAAATATTTTCATTAAATTTAGTATTCACACCAATGCGCAAATATTCTGGAAATGTTTGGAAAAATAAATTATGGAGAAAAAAGTGATTTTAATAGTGAAATTAGGTAGGCTGGAATGCATGTCATGGACCACATGCAATGCCGCCGCGGACCACCAGGGGGCCGCGGACCACCGGTTGAAAACCCCTGTGTTATGCAATCTGGGAAAACCTGTCGGATGTCACACTGAGACGTTTGTTTCAAATGTTATTATTTTTGGTCAAAATTTGGTCACAACAACATAATTTCAATCATCTCTAAAAATATCCTAACAAAATTCAGCAACTACAGCTCCAAAGTCTTTTTATAAAACCTTATCGTGGTGAGAAGCAGAGCTTGCCATCTGGAGCACTTAAAGAGTAAGTAGCACATGATTTTTAATGTCCTACTTTGGTTTATGGAGTGTCCAACAACAAGTTTATGTACATAGAAGGTGTAAAAACACTATAATGTCGTAATTATTCTTACCTTCTTTACTGACTCTCCAATGATTCGTTCCGTGACTCATCCGTCTAATCTCCTCCTGTCTGTTAGCCTAGTGTCATGTGATTGGTCAGATGGTGTAGCCTAGTGTCAGCAGCATGTTGAACTGGTAACGCAGCCGGCAGTCGACCGTGCGGGAGCTGCCAGCATTTTACTTTTGTTTTGTGTGTTTTTTTTTTAAATTAAAAGTGTTGGAACGTTCGGTAGTTCCCCCCTCCTTCTTCCCATTCCTTGAATTCGTTAATGCGTTCATCATGTGTCGCAAATGGAACGCCTACCAACATTGCTGGATTACGGTTTACAGGATACATATTATATACTGTGTGTAGATAGAGATGGCGGGTATTTCACCTTACCAGTGTGAGCCCGAGTCTGACGAAGAAACATGCGAAGACGATAGTAGATAATAGATAGACGATAATAGATTGAACACTTATATTGGCCGAGTTCATAGATAGATAAACAAACTTTAATACCCCAGAAATAACGGTACATGTTAACGTTAGTATTGTATGCATAAGCTAAACACAGACATAAGGTACACAAATATTTCTTGAAGTTCAGACAAACATAAATAGTCACACTAACAAAAAATGTGGGATTCGGTGGAGCTAACAGGTCCAAATAAGGTTGGTATTTCCCCCTTTTAAGGATAGTCATTTCACATATCCTGCAGTGAACGTCCCAAGATTATTGAAGCAATCTTCTGTGGAATGACGGGAGCGCACTTAAACCCTGGGGTTATACTCCTTTGGTGTCATTTGAAAATGAATTGTAACCTTTGTTTCCACAGAAGTTCTTCCTTTGGTAGTTTAAATAGGATTCACTTAGTTTCACAATGTAGAACACAGGTTTCAGACGGCACACGCATCACGAACGAGCGAAAGTTTTAGGGGAGGAGAGAGTGAAGTTTTGCGGCAGTCCATGCAAAACGTAGGCGGGGACTATGTCTAGTGACGTAGATACACGGCGGTTAGAGACACGACTCGTTTTTGTGATTCAGAGTCAACACCCTTTTTTACAAGCCAATAACTTTGTTATTTATTCACTTTTGGACTTAGAACTTGGCAGACTGCTTCCTTTCAAACACAGCAACATAACACAGTGCATGAAATGTAATTTTCTTGATCTAATGCTACTTACTCTTTAAAGTTTATGCAATCGCACAGTTTAGCATCGTGTTTGATTCCATTTTTGTATTTTTTTAAAACATGTATTGATACTTTTGATCCATTCATTTTGCAAACTATAAAGCCTGTATTACAACCAAAACCATTTTTTATAATTTTGTTCAGATTGAATATCAAGCAAAAGTACAAAATCTTAAACCATCGTTAACCATCCATTAGATCAGGGGTCAACAACTATCGGATCCCGTTATGAATTGGGACCCCGAGATGGGTCTGTCCGGACCTTGTGACGTAACAAATAAATGAATGCCTATTATTTTCTAATGCAATCAAATTTATACCAGACATATCAAGGTCCTCCGTAGCAGTTTGGTTCCTACGGTGCCACGGACAGTTAACATATCCGCACTGTTGCTACGTTCAGATGTCAACTAACGTCGTGAAGTGAATATAACCGAGACAGACTGGCTGCACTGACGCAGACAGATGTAACCGTCAGTGACTAAAAAACAATGTCCTTTTCAAAAGTTCGAAAAATTGACGCTGAAAAGCATGTTTTCTGAGATGAATGGGTTAATCCAAAATTGCGCCTTTAAGGGTTTGGAGTTGGGTTAGGGGCTTAAATGCGTCTAAATTGTGGGTACGAAATAATAAACATACACACAATACAATGTCCATCATCAAACCCTGCAAATCATGATGGCAAAATTACAGCACAATATTTTATGTGGTTGTGTCATTAAACGCATTGGAGTTATTGGGAAGAAGTGCCACATCGCATGCATGCAAAATTAGACATTGCAAGTTGTATGCAATCACGTGGTTTTGATGACACACAAAGTGCAGCCGGAGAGCTGGTGTAACAAGGAGGCAAGGACACTCTAGTGACTGACGCCGACTCCCATACCGGACTGACCCGTTTCAAGGCCTACTTGAAGCGGTGCAGTTTGTTCCGGTTAAACAGGTAGTCATTTCTCCACATGAATTCACAATGAAAAAAATTAAAATGACTGTGTGTCATTTATGGTTGTTGAAAACGATCAAACCTTGAAACCACAAGGTTTCTTAACATGCAAAAGTCGTTGTTCATGAAGGGGGAAATGCGAGTATTGATTGAAAAACTGGGATAAAAACTTATTTTCTTCCCCCATAGAAGTTCAGTGGCGTGACGTCACATGCAAACAATCTATTGCAAAATATAAAGTTGTGTTATTTAAACGAAAAATGGATGAGAATGGGTTGATCAATAAATCCATCATCATCTGCCTTATTTACTCATTTGCTATTATCCTCCTCCCCAGACTCAACAAATTCATCACACTCATCACCACCAGTATCAGGTCTGTAATTTATCCATTAGAAAACTTCTGCTGTATTATCTTTCTCTATGTTGATCGGAACACTATGAAGTTTTTTTAGAAGAAATGTCCTAGGACAATGTTGATTCAGTACTGTGTCTGTGCAAACTGGCAGGCACTACGATCTCTAATCTGTGTGTCTGCAATATAATTAAAAGCATCTTAAATGCTGACCAAACTGACTGGAGCTACCTGTGTCCAGACCTTCCATCCGATCAGATTTGAATATGTAGACAGACCATGGTATAAATGATGTATCCAAAGGTGTATCCTATGATTGTTAACTTAACAATAAGTAATTAACGATAAGTAATTTTGAAGTTATTTGAGAAAATTGTGTGTTCATGTGTTCAGATGACAACTAGTGTTTTGAGTTTGATTAGAGCTTAATTATTAATCCTATGATAATTTTTTTTTTAAGTATATACTGTACATACTGTTATTTTATTTGTGGTTTTAGAATTCTTTGATAATGTTGGTCAGTAAACTTTTGAAATATGGAATGTGTAATATGTGCTTAATCGACAGACAGACACACATATTCTATGGTGTTATTAGTTACAGATTTACAGGTCTATTACTCATCAATTATTTTCAATTTATTTCGATCACAGGCCCATTTTATCCGTTTGGAACTGGAGACAAAGTGAATGGACGCATTGATGATGGAAGTTCTCCACAGATCCATCTCCTGCAATCTTTTTCATTTTTCGGACACACATAAAGCCAAATTAATGTAAGCGTAATTTATGTAAGATTCTTGGGGATCCACACATGTGGGACGTATTGTGTTGTGTCTGTTATTAAAATGTTCAAGGGAATGGATCAATTTAACAATGTCTTTAGTACTTTTCTGGACCTTGGCAAAAACTGAAACCGTGATGTCTATGAGGAGGCCTGGAAATCCCTTGGATATCACCTAAATATCTTTATTTGTGCTCTGAAGACGTTAAGTTAATATGTTTAATATCATCAGGATGAGGTGAAAAAAATCATACAAAGTACACTTTTGGGTGAACATCCCCTTTAAGGACCCAATCGAGTTGTAAAGTTCAGTTACAAGTTCTTTTAGACACTTTATAACAGTTAAATATTTATAAAATACAAAGACCGATGTAAACTGTGACTTATTGTAATGGTTTGTGGGTAAAAACTAAATGACGAATTATAAAGATTCCCAACTGTGGTGATTTTTTTGATAAAAGTTCACATTTATGCATTTAACAAACACTTTTATTCAAAGCAATTAACAGTAAATTCAAGCTTTACACTACGTGTATACTGTAGCTACGTCTTTTCCCTAGGAATCGAACCCACAATCTTTTGCACTGCTATCACAATACTCTTATCACTGAACCACAGGACTACTACATTATACAAACATAGGGGTGATTTCTTTCTTTCAACAAAGGGGTTGCCTTCCCTCTCTATTCTCCCATCTAAATCAAATCCTGACTCTATAGTTTTGAGTTAAATCTGTTTCATTAAGAATGATAAGAAATAAATAAAAAGTAGTATCAATTAAGGTATGCTTTGTTACAGCGTTACTTTGGAATGATTTTGACAATAATAATATTAATATTAAAAAATTTCAGGTGAACAACAATGGACACTTGACATTTGATGGGGCGTGGTCCAGCTTCTCTCCATACGCATTCCCAGCTCATGGCAGTAAAGACATCATCGCTCCATTCTGGACTGATATTGATAACCGCAGAAATGGTGTTATCTCATATCAGCAGTACACCTCTGCCAATGTCCTGACACAGGCTACACAAGACATCAACCAATACTTCCCTGACCTGAGCTTTTCTTCTTCATGGGTCTTTGTTGCAACATGGGACAGAGTGGCATATTATCCACAGTCTGGAACAGTAAGAAACTTGGTTAACATTTGCACGACATCACATAGAAAACTATTCATTATTTTTTTTTTTACTTCTTACAGGAAACATCTTTCCGAGGTGTTTTGATTTCAAATGGCCATCTCTCATTTGTTTTAATGAACTATGGTACAATTGCTCCATCACAGCAAAACGTACAGGTATGAACCTGATTAACTAATAAAAACTATGTGACCTGTTACCAATTTACTAAATTGACGTGAATATCCATCTTAACATTAGGCTGGCTATGACACCATCGACTCAAGCTACCATTTTTCAATCACTGGATCTCGTCAAAATGACACTACAAGTTTAACGTACAGCAGCAATGTCAATGTAACAGGCAGATGGGCCTTCAGAACAGATCATGGATCACTGGGTTGTCAATTCAATGGTAACTAGATATTTTGTTTCATCATATCTCCCACAATAAGTTGTTTGGCAAGTAAGGTTGTGACATCCTGAAGCTACCATGTTTAAATACCTCCAGTATTGTTGATGAATTGTCATCAGCATTTGATGTGTTTCGGCAACCAGTCCTCATCACCGGATACTGCCTTGCTTATGTTTATAGAAAGCTTCTTGCAACACGCCTTCCATGATCAGCAAGCTTTAGGAGACAGAAAGAAAAAGCTAAATCAGTATTAACCAGCTGTCACCAATCTTACCAGAAGATGAGCCACACCACATAATATATTGCAACAAATTGAATGAGAGTCCACAGGCAATAATGGAGATAATCCACAGGTGAACAGGTTTAGTTATCCACAGGTTAAGAGGCTAAGGAATCCACTGGTAACATATAACAACTAGGTCACCATTTAAAGAAACAAATAATACAAGTAGACCTGGGGCCCGTTTCAATAAGGAAGTTCAACCAACACCGAGTTAAAATCTGAACTCTGAGTTGATTTACTCACAGAATCGCTACTCTGAGTTTTCAGTATCAGACAAGCTGATTTGAGTTAGTTCAATCCACTCTGAGTAAATTCACTCTTGGTTATGTGCGTGCAGCATGGCGATGAAAAGCCATCATCAATTGAGCGAAGATAGCACGATTCACCATGGCAACGGCACGTGACAAAAAGCGCATGTTCATTTCTGGCCAATCGAATTGAAGGTACTGTTACAAGCGTACGGTGAATATGAGCACATTTTTAGAAAAATAGTATTCACTTGTTAATGCGCAAGTTTATATGTCAATCACTTTTATATTTATTTTGTTGAAACTGTGAAAATGGGAATTATATTTAACTCTCTCGCTCTCTCTCGCGCGCGCGCTCGCGCTATCTCTCTTTCTGTCTCTCTCGTTCTCATGTAGGTGCAATCCTTCTGCAATAAAAAGATCTCGGCAGAAGCTGAATATGAAATACAAGAACATCATTCATTCAGGAAAGTTTAAAGAAATAAAATGCTCTTGCTAGTAGGATTCCTGATTGGGAAATGTTAAATATAATACTTAATCTTGCCTTAAAAGTTAAGATAAAACTTCCAAACCGTGGCTCACAATTCTCTCCCAACATAAGTGTAACTCTCTGCGAATTAATGCAGCTTCCTCAACTATGGGTTCCTGAATAAACGGACATGCAATTTTAAAGTCCGTGTGACTAAATTGAAAGCGATTAGGAACAAGAATCAATAAACAAATGGGGTATTCAATTTCAACACCGCTCGCGCTTCGAAAAGGGGGCGGAGATTGTAACAAACCCTAGGTTTGTGGAATAAAACCTGCTCCCGACCAGGTTAGGTTCACGGAGTGTGTTACTCTGGTTACTCACTCGGAGTATAACAAACCTCGATTTCTGAAATGGGCTTGACTTACCCCGCGGTCGCGGGTTTGACATACCTCGCGTTCTGAAACCAAAAACCCTGAGTATTCCGTTTTCTGGGGTTAACTTACTCTGAGTTTGCACTTACCCTGCTTTCTGAAACGGGCCCCTGACAGAGAACAAAGGGCAAGTTAGAGTTCTTGTATGGTCCAGGTGATGAGTCTGATAATAAACATGTGATCATTGAGGAGGGACAGGTGAGGGAGCAGGGAGAAATTAATTCCTTGGAAAAACGCATAGAAAACCGGGTGGGGACAGACAGGATCGTTACACCACCTTAGACTCGCTTTGAAATTCAAACCCATCTTTTCAGCAGGGCTGACTACTAATAAATAGAAATATTTTTTTGTTTATATCATGATACCCAAGTTGTTGTTTTAGGTGTAGCAGTGCAGCTGGGAGATTCTTTCTGGAGTAATTCTACCTGTCAGGAGAGATGTACCTGTACCAGAAGGGGTCTCCGGTGCAGCCTGAACCCATGCACTTATTACCAGGCATGCCGCAGAGACGCTTTCCAATACTCTTGTCAGAACATTTTAAGAAAAACCTGCACTGTCTCCGGAGATCCTCACTACTACACTTTTGACAACCAGATTTTACACTTTCAAGGAATTTGCACTTATGTACTGTCTAAGGTTAGCCTTTAATTTCTTAATTTGACAATTTGACAATTTCTTTTGTTTCTACAGCTGTATATATATTTTTTTATGTATACAAATTGACAATTCTTTAGAAATTTTTAACTTTATTATTGTTTAGGCTTGTGGAAATGGTTTGCCGTACTATCGCATTGAGGGAAAGAATGAGCATCGTGGTAGTACACATGTGTCATGGACTCGGATGGTCAGAGTGATTGTGTATGATGAAGAAATTGAACTGAATAGAGATCACTATTATGAGGCAAAGGTTCGTGTCACTGTTTGCTGGAATGCTGACTTGAATTTGGTTGTCATTTCATTTTCATTCATGTTTTATTATGACAACATTTTCTAGGTTAATGGGACCCTTAGAGCAACACCTTTCAGTCTTCTCAATGGCTCTATCCAGGTCTATCAGTCAGGTTTCACCTTGGCCGTCAGCACAGACTTTGGACTCGTTGTTACATATAATCAATACAGCTGGGTATCCATCTCTGTACCGTATGAATACCAGAATTCCACATGTGGTCTGTGTGGAAACTTTAACCTGCATCCTGAAGATGATTTCCGTTCCCCTTCTGGGGAGATACTGAGCTCAGATGTGGATTTTGCCAACTCTTGGAAGGTAAAGGGGGACACAGACCCAGGATGTCATGATGTCGGTTGTACAGGTCTGGCTTGTGCTAATTGCAACCACTGTGGGATCCTAGGAGATGTGTTTGGCCCCTTTGCTGCCTGCCAATCAGTGCTTTCACCGCAGATATACATAGAAAACTGTGTCTATGATGTTTGTTTAGGAGGTGGGTACCAACCCATTCTGTGCCAGGCTCTCAGTGTGTATGCTGTTCAATGCCAACAGCTTGGGTTACAACTAGGCCAGTGGAGACAGCAGGGATTCTGTGGTAAGACCTGTTTTTTTGCATTTTGCACCAAACGTATTGAGTCAATTTTAAAACTAAAAGATCTGATATTATTGAATATTCTTAAATTAAACCTACATTTCCAGAGATCATATGCAATGATGACCACAGCCATTATGAGCCTCAAGGAACAAGCTGCCCTGCAACCTGCGGTGATCCCTCTGCCCCCATGAACTGTCCCTTGCCCAATCAAGAGAGCTGTATCTGTGATGCTGGGTACATTCTCAGTGCTGGAACATGTGTTCCTGAATCAGACTGCGGCTGCACCTTTGAGGGATTCTATTATGCTGAGGGACAGTCAGTAGTGTTGGATGAGGACTGTGGGAGACAGTGTGTTTGCAGCAACAGGACAATGATCTGTCATCAGCACCAGTGTAGTCCAGCAGAGGTGTGTCAAGTGCATCATGGTGTGAGGGGCTGCAGACCCACCAGCTATGCTTCTTGTTCAGTTGAAGGCCTTGGGTTCTATCACACCTTTGATGGACAAACTTTCAGATATCCAGGAGCTTGTGGACTGACCCTTGCAAGGGTCATGGCACCATCCCAATTACCATCCTTTCTTTTGACAGTGAAGAAAGTACCACGAGGCCTTCAAGGTTTTGCTAGGTTCCTGATGTTTGAGGCAGAAGGGACTCATGTCTCCATAGAAATGGGGGAAGGTAGCAATGTGCAGGTTAGCCAAAACCCTTTCTAAAAAGGATTTCAAGTATTTAAAAACTTTAACATTCTTTGAAATCAAATTACCCGTTGTTCTTCATTCTCACGAACAGGTAAATGGACAGAGGTATGGTTTGCCCATCAGTGTTGGGTCCAGTCAGATCCGCATCTATCACAGCGTTGTCATGGGTTTTGTTCTAGAAACAAACTTCGGGGTGACCATTAGAGCTGACTGGCCACACATTGTCAGGATAACAGTGCCGAGCACATACAGTGGTTCACTTGGAGGTCTATGTGGGAATGTGAATGGAAATATTACAGATGAGTTTATAAGCCCTGATGGTGTCCTACTGGATAACCCCCAGACTTTTGCATACAGTTGGCGTAATGGGTCCCTATCAGCCCACTGTGAGGACCCAACTGACCTCTGGGAATCAGGACATTATAATAACAGCCAGTTCAGTGAGCAATGCAGCATCATGTCCATGCCGAATGGACCATTTTCTGAGTGCAACAGAACGCTAGACCCTACACAACGAATCCAAGATTGCATTCAGATGCTGGAAAACACCAGCAGGGCCAGGGAAGCTCTCTGTGAGGCCCTGCGGGGATACACGCTGCTCTGCCAACAGAATGGCATTGTAGTTGGACAGTGGAGGGAATTGGTCTACTGTGGTTAGTATCTAGTAACCTCCATTATGATGTTAGCGGATCTTAAACTGAATTTTAATTTGGGATGCTATGTGATGATAATTTTGCTCATTGTTATGATTTGTGATTCCAGAACCCACCTGCCCACCAAATTCCCATTACGAATTGTGTCACACATCCTGTCCTGCATCCTGCCCTAGTCTCTCATTTCCCTTTCAGTGCACCCTGCAGTGCCAGGAAGGATGCCAGTGTAATGATGGGCTTGTTTTGAATGGAGATCACTGTGTTCCCCCCATGGGCTGTGGATGTCAATATGCTGGACGTATCGACAGCCTGGAGAGCAGTTCTGGCATGATGAGGAGTGCCAGTCTCTGTGTGTTTGTGATGGGATTACTGGAAATGTCCATTGCACACCATCATCCTCTAGTGAACAAGAACTCTGCAGTGTGGTGGAGGGAGAGTATGGCTGCTATCCCAGTCCACATGCTAGTTGTTCTGCTTCAGGAGACCCCCATTATATCTCTTTTGATGGGACCTACTTTGATTTCAAGGGCACATGCAGATATGTGTTGACCACAGTATGTAATGACACTCGTGGTCTATCACACTTCCAGGTGGATGCAAGAAATGAGGCTTGGCATGGACTCCAAGTGTCCATTACCGTTGAGGTTTTTGTCAATGTCTCTGGACACCTCGTCCACATGTCACAGGACCTAAATGGTTATTCTTCTGTCCAGGTGAACAAATATGACTCATAATTTCCACTGATGTGCACCTATGATTTTTGACAAGCTTGCCTTTTTACGAGGCCATGACAATCTAAGATTAATTCCGAATGACATTCCAGAATACTTGCAGAAGTGCATTTTAATAGGTGTTCATACATTACTCATGCAAACTTATCTTAAACCATTTGCCCAACTGACCCAGAGGACTAAATAATATGATCTCTATTCCCAATATAAATCATTACAAAATTTAAGGAGGTAAAGCACAGTAAGGGAAGGCAAAAATTAACTATGTAGTCATTCATTTTAGTGAATGGCTTCAAATGCAATAAACAATTTTTACACGATTTAATGAAATAAATCATTAAGTGGACACAAGTTTTGACCAGGTTAAGCAATCATGGTGCTATAACATGAATTCAGGGTATAGACCATAGCATAGCCAACTTGTTGGATTATGTGTCTGGAAAGGGAAAGCTTTGTTTGCTTGGTATAAAAAAGCAGTTTGTTCTTCTATTTAGGTTGATGGAGAGATCAGAAACCTTCCCATCCTACTTGATTCTGGCCGAGTATCTGTCTACTCCACTGGATCGAACACTCTTGTTTCAACTGACTTCGGTTTGAGTGTGACTTATGGCTTCTGGGCGGTAAACATCATTGTACCAGCAAACTACAGAGGAATTACATGTGGACTTTGTGGCAACTTTAACGGTCATAGAGAAGACGACTTCATGACTCCTTCAGGTTCTTTGGCTGCTTCAATAACACAGTTTGGGGCAGAATGGAAGGTTGAGGATTAGATACCATGCAATGATGGGTGTGGAGACAACTGTCCTTTGTGCCAAGATCAGACCATTGCTCATGACATGTGTGAGATCATCAGAGACAACCAGGGCCCCTTCAGCTTCTGTCACTTGAATTACATGTTTCACCATAAATGTTTTTTTTGTCCCATTGAGAGCCATGATATGTCCAGATAACAGTCACTATGAGCTTTGCGGTACAAACTGTGGTCATACATGCGCCAGCAGCATTGATGCTAGTTGTGAACACACATGCTCTGAGGGATTTTTCTGTAATGATGGATTTGTGAGGAGTGGAGGACTTTCTGTGCCTGTGGAGCAATGCGGATGCGTGTATGATGGATTCTACTATGATGTGAGTGTTGAAACATTACGTTTTTATGGTATTACTAATACAGTTATGGTATCACAAATTTTCATGGTAGATATCTGGTAGTTGACTACTGTATTTACATACCACTTTTTGTGAATTCATGGCACTCAGTAGTAAACATGTTTTGGTTTGGTTTCAGAAACCAGAAACGTTGAACCTAATCCGTTTCTTATAGATTGGTGAACAGTTCTGGAATTCCGAATGTTCCCAACGCTGTGAATGTTTTGCCCCAAATGATCTTCGTTGTTCATCATCCTCTTGCCCAACAACTATGGAGTGTACAGTCAGAAATGGACATCGTGACTGCTACAGTAAGATGTCAATGAGTACATGTGCGGTGACCATCACCCTTGATGATAGTTGCCACATTCTCACTGCAAAAAAGATAGATAAATTTGTTCTGAAAAAAAACATTTGACTTTGGGCCAGTGAACAGTCATAATATTAAAAGATGGCAGGACCAAAGCAAAATAAATTATTTGGTTTCTTTTATGTATAGACCCCTGTTCTAGGCTAAACTGTACTGAAGATGAATGGTGTGGAGAAAAAAATGGTGTTTACGACTGTTTCTGCAATGAGGACCAACACAGACCAGACTCTTTCGGTTGGAATCAGTTTTATCAAAATACAACCGCACACTGTTGAGACAGTTTATTATTTTTTTTTTTTTTAGATTTCTCTCAAAGCTGTGAGAGTAGTTCAGGATCTATATCTCTATCTCGCTGTCAGCTGATTGAAGCTGGATATTCAGCTCATGTTCTTCATCTCAATGACCCCAGCTCTAGAGGAACCATCCAGAACGGAAGAGTGCAGTTTCACTTTGATAACAATGATCACATCTGTGGCACCAGACTTGTGGTAAGACTCAATATTAACATACAATTCACATACACTCAGACTGAACAATTGATTAAATTCAAATAATTTTCTGACATTTAAACTATCCGAATGTTGTTCACAGGCCAATGGCACTCATATCATCTATGAGAACTTTATTTTGGGGACACCAGAGTCAGCCCCAGGTCTCATCACCAGAGAGAAAATACTGAAGCTAAATTTTAGAGGAGTTCTCTCAGCCCTTCACTGGTCGTGTGGATGCAGAACTCAACCAGCAGATGTTTGTTGAGGTTGGTGTTGACGGGGTTGACAGTCGTCAGTTTGCTACAGTGATTGACACATGTTGGGCTACACCTGTGAATGATCCAGATAACAGTCTGCGCTGGGATCTCATCACTGGAGAGTAAGACACAAACATTAAAAAAAATCATTCCACATCATTTTGTTCTCTAACTGATATACAATAAAGTATTTTCACAGTAATAAAGTAATTGTATGTTTTTCCCATCAAAATCTACATCTGAAGCATACTGGGTCAAATTATGTAACAAAAGCATGCCATATTTTAAAACGAAATGCAGTCTGATGAGCCCATTTATTTCTGGACATTTTTAGATGTCCAAATCCACAAGACAACACAGTTGAGCTTCTTCAGAATGGTGTCTCAGCATCCAGCCGTTTCTCCTTCAGGATGTTTATCTTCAATGCAAACGCCACTAAAGTTTACCTGCACTGTTCTGTTCATCTGTGTCTTCCAGCTAACAATAACTGCTCAGCTGTGAGTATAGAAATAATTTAAGCCCAAGCGTCCTAAGCCAGTAAAGATCATTTGTGCTGTAAGCGGTTCCAATCCTCACAATATACAAGGCTATAGGCAGATTAAAATCATAACTTACTGTCATGTGCACAAAATGACTTTTGATAAACACACTGTGATGATGCATAATACTATTAAACCATTCATGACCGTTGTCTCGCGCTCAAACTTGTTTTGTGGTTGATGTCCTCAGGACAAAATATTTTGTGGCCCTAAGGACACCATTTTCCTACATGAAACCTAAACCCACACCAAACCCCAACCGTAACTTACCCCTAAAATCAGAGGGTGATGTGAGTGAAAGACAATGGTCCAAAAGCACCTAATCCTGGTTGGATGTTTAAACTTAAAATTGGTTGATTTAAATGTTGTCCCAGGATCAACATGATGTTGTGCTAAGGATAGCAACCACTTGGCAAAAAATGAAGCGGAGTTCATCTTACACAGACATACTGTACTGTATGTTTCTTAAAAGCGAGAAGTTCAACTCTTAATAAAGCTCTCATAATGATTAAAGTAATAAAAAAGTTACTTGCTGTATATAAAACACAGACGTTTGGTATTATACGTTTCATGATCAGAAGCATAACCGTGTTGTGTCTCCGCTCCCTCATAAAATAACTTTTGAATGGTAATTTCACACTCTTTTGCGTGACGTCACTAGAGAGCGCAACTGTACTTAAATCTCCGCATCTTTGAATGATAAATCTTCTTATACTGTCTGTGAGTGATATAAAGGATTATTTATACCCTTTTTACTCTCGGATCTACTTTTAATCTTTAGAATTGTTCTTCTGGACATCACCAGAGGACGGGCAGGTATCTGGACTTTCATCACAGTTCTTCTATATCCATGGGACCTCTAGTCTGGTCTGGTGGAACTTCAGGTAAACTTTTACTTTAATATCTTTTATGCTTAATGTTATGACTTTTTTTAATTGTGTGTATTTATTTTATTAATGATTAGTAACTTCATGCACTGATACATATTCACAGATTCATGGAGCCCAGAAAAACTGATGACATCCGGAGCTTCAGGTCTCTGTGGTTGCTTGATCATTCTGCTGGTTTCACTACTGAGCGTCTGCACCATCTACTAGGAGATTTACACAATTTCGTTTTATTGAATTTTATAATCCATGAAATATCCTAACATTTTGCTAATTCATATCTTACTTTGTTTTCTAATTGATATAAAGCAATGGTCTTGATTTGACCATTTGATTATTCTTTCTAGAATGATAACATAACATTTTTAATTGACTGTTGGTTTCTATTTTTAAACGTCAAATACAAGTTTTTACCTCTGTTTAAATAAAAATGCATATTTTCAAAATAAAGTTCACAAGCAGAAATGCAGATTTGTGTGATTTGTCTATGAACTTGGTTTGCTGTTGTTGCCAGAAGAGCTGCTTTGTGTATTTTAGAAAGAACTGGTCTGCCTACAAATTTTACATTTGGCATTTATAGATAATGGGCAGAAATATATTTGGAGAGCAGATCACTGTCTGAAAATACCTTGTTGTTAATGGCAGAGAAGAATGGCCAGACCTGTTCAAGCTAATAAAAATGCAACATTAACTTAAATAAGTATAGTTTTAGATAATGTTCATCCATTCAGCCGAACAGTGCAGCAAAATGATCATGACTACTTCCGACAGAAACAGATGGAACAAAGCTGAATTGCTGAATAACAATAAGGTCACCTTTATTTACTGCGTATTTACTATAAAGTGACCAGATCTTCTTTAGCTGTAGTGTACTCAATCCTTACTAAATCAGCATATTAGTACTGCATAACAACTTGTATGTTATCTGTTATATATTTTGTTTTATTATTGTTTTATTTAACACTTAGAATTTGACATTTTTGATGTATGTCTTATAACTGAATCTGTGTTTTCGTTTAGCTGTAACTGACCCTTGTCCTTCACTCAACTGTTCTGAAGATGAATGGTGTGCAGAGAGAAATGCTGTTTATGGCTGTTTCTACAATCACTTGACAAAAAAGTTTCACATGTAACTGTCAGAGAAGATAATTTCAATTTAATTTCCTAATGCTGAAAATCTTTTGTTTTCCTCAGATTTCTTTAAAACTTGTGAGAGTAGTTCAGGATCTATATCTCTGTCTCGCTGTCAGCTGTTTGAAGCTGGTTTTTCAACTCACGTTCGTCATCCCAATGACCCCAGCTGTAGAGGAACCATCCAGAACGGAAGAGTGCAGTTTCACTTTGATAACAATGATCACATCTGTGGCACCAATCTTGTGGTAAATTTCAATATTAACATATTATCAAAACACACTTAAACAATTGGATTATTTTCATAGGTGAAAATGTTAAGACTTAAATCATTTTCTGATCACTTTTTGGTTTTAAACTAAAATATTGAAATAGTTTGAGATCCACAGGCCAACGGCACTCATATCATCTATGAGAACTTTATTTTGGGGACACCAGAGTCAGCCGCAGGTCTCATCAGCAGAGAGAAAATACTGAAGCTAAATTTTAGCCGTATTTACCCCCAAAGACTTACTATGATAGACATCAACCCACTGGAGATTTTATTACATATTTGTGTCATGATCCCGTGCTTGTCTTGGTGTTGTCTGGCGTGGGAGGTGTTATGTTTGTTTTGTCGATTACGTGCGATCTGTTGTTTAGCGGTTTGCACGCGCTCCGTGTCTACGTCATTCCCCCCGCCCTCGTGTTTTCCCCGTCAGGGCTTTTCCTCTCACCGGGGACTTGTTTGTTATTATCACATTCACCTGCCATCTATCACCTCTCCTTAGATTTACCTTTATAACCCCTCTGTTAACCCTCGTTCCTTGTCTGACCGTTGCGTGTTTTGCCAGCTCGGACTGCCTACGTTCTAGCGTTTGCTAAACGTCCTTAGCCTTTGTCCTAGCCTTAGGCTTAGCCTTTGTCCTAGCCTTAGGCTTAGCCTTTGTCCTAGCCTTAGCCTTAGCCTTAGCCTTTGTCCTAGCCTTAGCCTTAGCCTTTGTCCTAGCCTTAGCCTTAGCCTTTGTCCTAGCCTTAGCCTTTGTCCTAGCTTTAGCCTTTGTCCTAGCTTTAGCCTTTGTCCTAGCTTTAGCCTTTGTCTTAGCCTAGCCTTAGTCTTAGCTCTAGCCTTAACCTTGTCCCGTCCTAGCCTTAGCTTTTGAGACAACTTCCTCAGTTCTCTGTGTTCTCGCTGCCCTGTGCTGTAATCTTTCCTGCTGCATCTACAACAGATCCCGTTGGCATCCCGGACTGCGATCTCCTGCTTCACCAGGCTCCACCATTGCTCCTGGATTACACCCGCTACCAGGTACTACAGATTCTCTCGCCGAGCGAGCTCCGGGTCGAGCTTCCTCCCTGGACCCAGTTCTCTAACAGATTCTCTCGCCGAGCGAGCTCCGGGTAGAGCTTCCTCCCCTGACCCAGTTCTCTACCGATTCTTCCCCGTGGCCCGCAGGGGGTCGTCTGTGGTGCTTTATTTATTGGACTGTGGTGGAGTTGTTTTACTGTCAATAAAGCCTTGATTTACCCCGCACTTGAGTCTCTCCTTGTCTGCCATGACAATTTGAGTGGAAAAATTACATGTAACAATCTACAATACGCGATGCACTTTTAAAGTGTATACTGTGTTTTAACCCTTAATACAAAGAAAAGTAATTTTTAACACCTATCTTTTGGTTATTTTATCAGCCGTGTGAACGAGAATCTTCCCGCTGGTGAAGGGAGGTATCAGGTAAGAATGGTTCCATATCAGGATTCTGAGTTTTCTCAGCCCTTCACTGGTCATGTGGAGTCAGAGATCGATAAGAATGATCCAGATTACAGTCTGCGCTGGGATCTCATCACTGGAGAGTAAGACACAAGCATCACTTTGAGCTTCTAAACATGTTTAAAGACGTGTTTGAGTTCAATAAATCATCATCTTTATCTTCAGGTGTCCAAATCCACAAGACAACACAGTGGAGCTTCTTCAGAATGGTGTCTCAACATCCAGCCGTTTCTCCTTCAGGATGTTTATCTTCAGCTCAAACTCCACTAAAGTTTACCTGCACTGTTCTGTTTATCTGTGTCTTCTGACCAACAATCATTCTCTTATAAAACTCAATTACTGCATCATTTTATCCTCAAATTCTCAGCATATAATGAATTTTGTGTATACACAAAAATTGAAAACATTTAGGCGCCAGTCATTCTTGACTTTTCTCTCCATTGACTTCTACACACACATACAAATTGGACAGAACGCAAGCCGGTCTGAAGATATATTCTCCGTTTCGAGTTTGGTGAGCTCTGACCTGTGAATTCACATCACCTGAGTGCGTGAGACCAATAGAAGATCAAAACGTCACAGCGTGACCTCTCGGTCATGAAAATGTAAATGGAATCGCTCCGGCCCATTTTCGCAACACTATCCAAACGAATTTCGTAGAAATGTATTTTTAACATATAAATTAAAAACATGCTGGAAAGAGAAATTGAAAGTGTTTATATTTCTTGTTATTTATCAATGTGATGACAGTCATTCACCTGAGAGAAGTCATGTGATCTTGCTTCACTTCTTTGAAGAATGTTGTTTCACTGGTTAAATGTTTATTTAGAGAGTAAAAGAATGGTCTTGTTTGTTTGCCGTATAGTGAAGAGAAACTTAAACCAAATTCAGCGAAATAGTCTATTCATTGTCAGAGAGCTTGTCAGTTATGGTGTCAGTAGTGTTCGTGCTGTGTGATGTTCTTTGCATTTTCCAAAAGATGTACAGAAGAGATAGTACCTGTAAACAATTTTAGAATTGTCATTGGAACGTTTTTTATAGGTCAATTAAAGTGTATTTGTCCTGGTCACATAGTGAAAACAGGTCAGATCTCAGATCCCTTCTACTGACATAGGTATTTCTGATGCCTACGATTTTATTGATAACAAATGTGTTAATTAAAACCATTTCAAGGAAATAATGCTTGTCAAAAACACCTGTCATTTCATCCGAAGGAATGTCCATTCTTTTATGCATTATGAGATGACGGTCTTTAAACATCAGTCATGAGACACTGAGACACTTACTCGGTTAGCATGACAGATGACCGGTGTCAAATTACACCTGACATGCAGTTCCAGGCTAGATGAAAATGAGCCAGAAAAGAACAAATGATATAAAAATTGTACATTTTATTATACAGTGGGTACGAAAAGTATTCAGAACCCCTTAAATTTTTCACTCTGTTATATTGCAGCCATTTGCTAAAATCATTTAAGTTCATTTTTTACCTCATTAATGTACACACATCAACCCATATTGACAGAAAAACACAGAATTGTTGATATTTTTGCAGATTTATTAAAAAAGAAAAACTGAAATATTACATGGGCCTAAGTGTTCAGACCCTTTGCTGTAACACTCATATATTTAACTCGGGTGCTGTCCATTTCTTCTGATCATCCTTGAGATGGTTCTACACCTTCATATGAGTCCAGCTGTATTTGATTGTACTGATTGGACTTGATTAGGAAAGCCACACACCTGTCTACATAAGACCTTACAGCTCACAGTGCATGTCAGAGCAAATGAGAATCATGAGGTCAAAGGAACTGCCTGAAGAGCTCAGAGACAGAATTGTGGCAAGGCAGAGATCTGGCCAAGGTTAAAAAAATATCTGCGACACTTAAGGTTCCTAAGAGCACAGTGGCCTCCATAATCCTTAAATGGAAGACGTTTGGGACGACTAGAACCCTTCCTAGAGCTAGCCGTCCGGCCAAACTGACTTGGTGAGAGAGGTTAAGAAAAACCCAAAGATCACTGTGGCCGAGCTCTAGAGATGCATTCGGGAGACGGGAGAAAGTTGTAAAAAGTCAACCATCACTGCAACCCTCCACCAGTCGGGGCTTTATGGCAGAGTGGCCCGACGGAAGCCTCTCTATAGTCCAAGACACATGAAATCCTGCATGGAATTCGCTAAAAAAGAACTGAAGGACTCCAAGATGGTGACAAATAAAATTTTCTGGTTTGATGAGACCAAGATAGAACTTTTTGGTCTTAATTCTAAGCGGTATGTGTGGAGAAAACCAGACAATGCTCATCACCTCTCCTGTTTTTCAGCTGCAGGGACAGGATGACTGGTTGCAATCGAGAAAGAGGAATGCGGCCAAGTACAGGGATATCCTGGACAAAAACCTTCTCCAGAGTGCTCAGGACCTCAGACTGGGCCGAAGATTTACCTTCCAACAAGACAATGACCCTAAGAACACAGCTAAAATAACGAAGGAGTTGCTTAACAACAACTCTGTGACTGTTCTTAAATGGCCCGGCCAGAGCCCTGACTTAAACCCAATTGAGCATCTCTGGAGAGACATAAAAATGGCTGTCCACCAACGTTTACCGTCCAACCTGACAGAACTGGAGGGATCTGCAAGGAGGAATGGCAGAGGATCCCCAAATCCAGGTGTTAAAAACTTGTTGCATCTTTCCCAAAAAGACTCATGGCTGTATTAAATCAAAAGGGTGCTTCTACTAAATATTGAGAAAAGGGTCTGAATACTTGGGACCATGTGATATATCAGTTTTTCTTTTCTAATAAATCTGCAAAAATGTCAACAATTCTGTGTTTTTCTGTCAATATGGGGTGTTGTGTGTATATTAATGAGGGAAAAAAATGAACTTTTAGTAAAAACGATTTTAGCAAATGGCTGCAATATAACAGAGTGAAAAATGTAAGGGGGTCTGTATACTTTCCGTACCCACTGTACTTGCAGCAGTTTGTTCAAAGATAAATGAATATTTAATTTGAACACGTCTTTGTCTTTACAGGAAATAAAATAATAAAATAACAGCCTCATGAAAACCATTTTGAAAAGCAGAAATCCACATCAACCTTTGTTTTTATTTTAACAAACTGTTGCCAATAAAATCAACACGTTCTCGTGTTGTGTTGGTAGGAAGCGGACTTGGTACAATGCTCCTCTACGTGGGAGATGATCTCGATCAGACTCCTTAACTCCCTCTTCAGCATCACCGACTCATTCTTGCAGCCGTGCCTGCTTCGCTAGTAAATCCTGGATCTTTCACCATGACCTCCAGTTCTGATTGAAGTGCGAGCGTTTCTTCATCTGCACTCAGAGGTGCACACATACCTGAAACATTAGCCGTTAGATATGTATTAAATTATGTTTTATTAACTAAGTTCGGGAGAAGAAGGAGCAGATAATTAACTCGGCTGCTCTGCTATCAGCAATCACAGCACCCGACCTATCAGTTCAAGAGAGATAGAGCTTCTATATATAGTCAAGACATTTATTTATATACTGTCAATTACAGTTTGTGGATATAAAATCGGAATCGGCAAAAATCAGAATCGGCAGAATCGGGTTGTTGGTTGCCGGTGCTCGAGTGCTTTGGGGGTGACCTGGTGTCTGTCTGGAGGTGCGAATCATACTGCTTGAGGGTTTTCCCTTTACATTGCTGCTGTAGTTCCAGTGTAGAAAAGTGAACCGATCGGGCACACACATGTTGTGCTACGAGTTACTGCCGCCCTTCTGCTCGTTGCGTGAGCTGGTGTCTGTTTGGAGGTACAGAGCGTATTGGTCGAGGGTTTCCCTCTACATCGCTGCTGAGGTTCCAGTTTACTAATTGAGATTTGATCACACGTGTAACACTGCTTGTTGGGAATGACTGCTGCTCTTCTGCTCGTAAATGGGAGGAAGGAATGGTTTGCTGGATGCTTGAACGGAAGTCTTGCTGATCGGGGTTAAATTTGGCGTTTGATCACGATGCTGGTTGGTCTCGACGCTGCTGTTTTGCTTTTGTTTATTTTTATTTTGTTTATTAGTTTTTGTTATAATTTGTTTTGCTTCTATTTGTTACTATTTGTTTACAGCCGTTTCTGACAGCTGCCCTGCATACAGCTGTTTCGGACAACGGTTTTGCGAGCAGCTGTTGCGTACGGCTATTTTACGTTTGTTTGTTTCTTTTTCTTATTGTAATATTTGGCTTGGGTTTAGATTTGGATATAATTGATTTATTTGGGTTTGTGCTTTTTGCCTTGCTACTAACCGTAAGCAATGGAGTGTTTATTTGCCGTTGATTGTTTATTGTTGGCAACATTAGCCATTAATGCTGTTTTCTGAGAGGCTGCAGTTATATAGTTGGTAAATTGGTTTTCTTTCTTTCGCAGGAGTGGGGTGACCCAAAAGCGGGCAGGCTAGCCGTCTTATGCCTGGTGATGGAAATTCTCCTTTTTAAGTGTGCGGTAGAGCTTTTCTTGTAGTGTTGTGGGCACGGTGTCCTCATTGCGGGCTAATTTGAGGCCCACCGCTTAGCCTGCCCAGCTAATTGTAAACCCCAGCTCCATCCCGAGAGTCTGCATGCCTGTGTGTTGACTGAGCTTCGTTGCTCATATACCAACCAGTGGCCTGGCCTGCTAGCACCATTGTTTTACTGACTCTAGTAGCCTTTTAGATTATTTATGATTATCAAATAAAGAATTATATTTTTCTGTACGTATTCACGTCTCAGTGTCTGTTGATTGTGGGAGAGAGGGAAACTAACTTGTGTGCCCTTGTAGGGGTATTTCCCCATCTGGTTCAATGGTGGGATGGCGTAGTCGTAACATATTATAGGTTTGCTATTTGAGAGCGTGCTCTCATTTACCCGTATTGCCACAAAACCTTGAAAAATTATCTGACCAAATCACTGAGATGGCGATTCTCACAGGCTTAAGATCACATACAACCTCTGCAAGTATTACAAATGACTAGAGGTCACCAGGTAATACTAATGTCTTGCGATAGTGCTCATGGCACATCCAGCAATCTCTAACAAACCAATGGTTTCCCTTAGTATAAAAATGTTTTACTCACATAAGATTGCTGCACCATTCCTATCGGATCCAATATTCACAGCACAGCACTGCTTTTTAATTTTAGTCATTCCACAAATCCAGTGTCGATCTCTGCCTTGTTCACAAAGTAATCCTCTGAGAAATGAAACGAACAAACGCTTCATGTATTTCCGACATGAGCTGGAACATCTTTAAAAAGAAACTTTAACAACGCATTACTGTCAGTAACTGTATTCTTCCACAACCAGGGGTCTGTTTATTGCTTGCTCGCTCAATGGGCGTAAATCCCGGGGGGTCCGAGGGTTTCCCCCCCCAAATCATTTAAACTCGCATTCTCTATTGTCATAAATATATTTATCTAAACTAATGGTGTAATTGGAAGAAAATACAAATTCAAAAATGCGTTTTAAGTTTATAAACTGTTGAGTTCCCCCTACCCTGCCTCTCACAGTGGTTTGGCCCACTGCCTGCTCTCCTCGTTCATCTCACCTGCGCATTGCGCAACACATTCAAGTCAGGTATGCGGTTCGATTTATCAGTGGTTGTTGAACTCTAGTAAGAAGGCTGTTTTATTCACTTTAAATTAAGTGATTCTCTTTAATGTTGTTGATGCTGATTCATTAATAAATGAGTTGTTGCAAACAATGCTGATTGCCGATGTATTTTTCCATGAATCTGCTATGCTAGCGATTAAAACGTTACTTAGCTAGTCAACGTTAACTTATTACAGATGACGTCACACACTGTCACTAACACGCCGAAGCCGTTTCTCATGCTTTGTTTTATTTTTGGAGACCTGGCATGATGTGAACATTAACTGCCACAATTAGCCACCGATACTGCTATTCAGGGCCTGTGTCACACACAGCCGCGAAAATACCGGTTACAATTTTGTGACGCTGGCACTATATTTACATTTACATTTACATTTAGTCATTTGGCAGAGGCTTTTATCCAAAGCAACTTACAAGTAGGGTGCAGTGGGCAACTATCACTGCAGAGCCAACAGGGATAAGGTGCCTTGCTCAAGGGCACTTCAGTCATTTCCTGGTGGCACTGAGATTTGAACCAGTGACCTTCTAGCTACGAGTCCAACTCTCTAACCACTAGACCACAACTGACCCTAACTAACGTCCACAAAAGGTGCACAGCTTTCACACAGTTGGAGAAGGTCGTTTTCTCAGCATCTATTTTGTTCAGTATGTGCACGGCGGATAAGTTAAACATTCAGTTTACTGAAACTCGGGAGATTCATCAACGAGCACAACACAGAATTTAAGCATCTGTTACTGTCACTGACTGTTTGTTTGTGAACACTAACATGAATAAAGTTTGTTGGCGGAGGCAGTGCACTACAGGGGAAAATAACAACCACTTATTAATGTCGATGTCGTGACTTTGTCAGACGATGTTGCAGTATAAATCAGGATAACAAGTGTTTAAAAAGTGACTCATTCTTAACATGTAGTGTCATGGGTTGTGTGTTTTATATTTGTTTCCTGTCTTAACAGGACAAAAAATATGTAAACGGAAAAAAGCTTTAGTTTTCTCTTGTATTACAGAATGTACAGTTCAGTTCAGTTATAATAAGACTGCAAGTCTGCATGATAAACCTATGAACCTAATGCATATTGTCGCTTAGTGTCGTAGTTAGTTAATTTTGACTTTTATTTGTGTCCCCTACAAAAATTGCTCTTGAGAAATTTTATGTGTATTGTCCCCCCCTACTGTTAGATGAGATTTACGCCCATGCCTCGCACTATCGCGGCATTTGTGTTACTTCAGAATCGTCATGCGGGAACCAGTGGGGAAAAGTAGTCGTCGATATTTTTCTATGGAGGTGGTGTTCAACCCGTCAAGGTGCATTCCATAACCTGGCGTTCGCTGGGCCTGGTGTCAGTAACAGATGTAATCTCAGTAACAAGGCCGTTGACAGTTCTGAAACTTCGCGTGAATACGCTTCCCTCTTATTTAAAGAGTAGGTAGCACATGGTTTTTAAGGTCCTACTTTGGTTTATGGAGTGTCCAACAACAAGTTTATGTAAATACAATGTGTAAAAACACTTTAATCTCGTAATAATAGCTAGTTAATCGTACTTTACTTCTTGACTGACTCTCAAATGAATCGTTCCGCGATTCATCCGTCTTGGACCCGCCTACCTGCTAACATTGTGTCATGTGATTGGTCAGATGGTGTAGTCTGTTGTGATTGGTCAAACGCGTTCATCATTTGTCGCAAATGGAACCCCACTACCATTATTACAGGATTACGGTTTAAATGTGGTTGGATGTCATGTATATTATATGTGTAGCTAGAGATGGCGGCGATTTTACCAATTTGAGCCCGAGTCTGACGAGGAAGAAGACGCTAATCCACAACAAACTCCACCACGACTGGAGCAGGATGTTTGTCAGTGGCAAGTGACAACTCTTGTCATAAAAACTCCCAGTGTGACAAAATGCATGTTGTGCTTTTGCTTATCAATGTAATAAAATATTATTTTTTCCTTAAAATACTGTTAATACGTTAGCAGTACTATTATTTCGATTTCGCGTTGACATGGTACATAGAGCATTTCAGGAAGTCGACGTTATGAAAAATTATATATATATAAGCCAAATATATCTATATAGGTGCACGTGCTGCAAATGTGTCAACATGCAAAGTTAATAGCAATATAAACAAACTGTAACACCCCAGAAATAACGGTACATGCTAATGTTAGCGTTATATGCCTTAGCAAAACACAGATATAATTGGCGAAAATATTTCTTGAAGTTAAGACAAAAATCAAAAGTCACACTTACAGGTTGTCATTCGGTGGAGCTAACAGGTCCAAATAGAGTTGGTATTCCCCATCTTTCAATGATAGTCGTTTCACATATCCTGCAGTGAACGCGCCAAGATTATTAAACCAATCTTCGGTGAAATGAAGCGCGCACAGTTAAACCCTGGGGTTATACTCCTTTGGTATCGTTTGAAAAATTAATTGTAACCATTTTTCCCTCAGATGTCCTCCCTTAAGTAGTTGAAATAAGACCGATTTAGTGTCACACCGTAGAACACAGACTCTAGACATGATACACACGCATCACGAACGAGCGACAGTGTTTGGGGGAGGACAAATACGTTTTCGCGTCAGTCTCAGCAAAACGTAGACGGGGACTATGAATAGTGATATGCGTCCACGACTCGTTTGTGTGATTCAGAGTCGACTCCTATTTTTACAAGCAAATAACTTTGTTATTAATTCACTTTCGGACTTACAACTGTGCAGACAGCTTACTTTCAAACACGGCAACATAACTAACAGACTGCATGAAACGTCATTTTCATGATCTCATGCTACGTACTCTTTAAAAATCAGCTATTCTGATTTAAAATATACTCTTTAAAGGTATTTGCCTAAAGGTCATATTTTTTTGTTTCATTCTGTGATGTACTTACAATATTTCTCCCAAATGGTAAATAAAAAATATTGTTTCTGTCCACATTTATTTGAAAAAAACAGCAAAGAAACAATTGAAACTATATAAAAGATGCTCTGTATTTTTTTCAGACCTCAAATACTGCAAAGGAAACAATTTCAGATTCACTTAACAAGAATCATATTTAGGAAACGTTATCAAAGCCTATAATTTCCTTACAAAATGATTCCATGTTTATGAATGTCACGTATAGATGTATATATTTATTTTAATGTGTAATTACATCTAATAAGCTTGAACCTCAGCAACAACACAGTTTAGAAATATGAAAAAATAGGTATAACCACAGTTAAAGAAATATGTGATTATTTCAAGAAGCACCTCTTTAGTTACCAACGCAAATTATATTTTTTGATGGACTCTATCCAAATCCAAATACAAAAAAGGTTGATCTTATCGACTGCTTCTCAGCACAAACCTCATCTACATGTAGAATGCTTCATAGCTCAGAGCAGAAAAATATGCTTCATCAAACAAAGGTTGACGCACCTGTGTGCGATGTTAGAAAGGAATCTGACATTTGATCTGTCACATTTCGTGTCACGCAGCATTCTTTAAAGTAACTTTAAACTTACTTAACTTATTTATTGTTGGTGGGTAAATGTGTCTTTTATGAAATGATATCATCATCACTGCACTGGCTGTCCGTTAAGTTTCGTCCACATTATAAAACTGGGAAAGCAATCACATAATTTTGTCCTGTTGTTATTAATTCCCAGAACACTAAAATCCTCAAATTGTGCTACATCTTTTTCATCTTTGGCCATTCAATTTCGGAATAAACTTTCATGCCTTGTTAAGGATCCAGTCCAAATCAACTAGTTTAGGTCTAGATGAAAGATATTTATCCACTCTGTCATCTTATTCACAGTTTAAACATGCAGTAACAGTCATGCCGGACCGGAACCAAACACACAATAGAATTCTATTACATTTTTTATTAATATGTATTTGCCTACCTTCTGTATAACCTCATAGTTCATTCATAGTTTCCTAATTCCTTAGAGTATAATTTCCTTATAAATAACTTTGGATAAAAGTGTCAGTTAAATACATAAATGTAAATTCAGCAACATTATTGTTAACGTACCAAAGGAGAACTGGCCCTCCTGGTTGAATGCAGTAGTAGTTTTGGGATAGTATAAAATAATATTGCTTTTAAGATGATGATCCCATTACAGTTTTATATACCCGTAAAAAAATAATTCTCTGAAAGAAATGCCAAAGAACATGTTGTGGTTTTAATGTAATCTAAATTCGTTTGCTCCTTTTTGCTCATTTCCATGTAACCTGGAGCGGCTTGTCTAGTTTAATTTGACACTAGTCGTCATGTTGACTGCGTAAATGTCTCATTGTGACATATTTACATTTACATTTTACATTTATTCATTTGGCAGACGCTTTTATCCAAAGCGACTTACAAGTAGGGTGTAGTGGGCAGCTATCACTGCAGAGCAAACAGGGGTAAGGTGCATTGCTCAAGGGCACTTCAGTCATTTCCTGGTGGCACTGAGATTTGAACCAGCGACCTTCCGGCCACGAGTCCAACTCTCTAACCACTAGACCCCAACTGACATATCTTTAAAGACTGTCATCTCTTAAAGCATTGAGGAAAGTACATGCTTGCGGATGAAATGACAGATGATATGTTTGACAAGCATTAATTCCTTGAAATGGTTACACTTTAAAAATGTATTCTGTGTAGTAGTAGATCTCATTAAATGAATTGAGTAAACTTTACTTAATAAAATGATGTTCTTGTTTTTTTAACCAAAATTTTAGTTAAAATTAAAAAAATATCTCGGAATTCTAAATGCACAAATAATTCAGTGAATTCAACTTATTTTTATCATGTTTAACCCACTTAAACTTATAAATTCTGTGGTGGAACTAGATGAATTCTTTAAGTTAATTTCCCTAACTGAGCAGTGAATTTAGAGTTCCCAGCATGCTCTGCGTGCGACAGCATTAGGAGAGTCATTTTTGTGAAAAAGTGCTGTCTTATGTGCTTTAATAGAAAAAGAAAGGCTTGATAGTGTTTATTGTTCAGGTGTCTTTACGATTTATTAGAGATAATATTGTATTTGTTTGTATATTTGGTTACCATCTTTCAGAAGAGTGGTGCTTGTGCTTAGATTGTGGGAGAGCTCATGCCATGTTCTTTACACAGTGGACAGTAATACTGCTGATGTCTTAACTGAGTCAACCTTTAGGTTACTATTATGTTCTAAACAACATATTTTTTAAAAAATAAAAAGTTAAACTGAAGTTTAAAAAGATCAATAAGTCCACTCTAATGATCAAATTAGTCATTTTTCTTAATTTTTTAAGGTTTGTCATTAGACATGCTTAACAATTTTTGGTAATGTTACTTGATTTCTTCGTGAAATATTGTGTTAAAAAATGCTTTAAGTACTTAAAAATGTTTTATGTAATACTGTTACCTTAATTCTTTAAAGTAAATATCTGTGTAATTTTTTACAGTGTATGAATAATGCAGTTGTTATCAATTCACTCGCAGGCGTCAAAAGTCAGTAGAAGGGACCTGAGATCTGACCTGTTTTCACTGTGACCAAAACAACTGCTTAAATGACTTTTTAAAATCTCTTCTGTACATTTTTTTGGAAAATGCAAAGAACATCACGCAGCACGCACTGACGGCATAACTGACATGGTCTCTGACAATGAATAGACTGTTTTACTGAATTTGGTTTAAGTTTCTTTTCACTCTACAGCAAACAAACAAGAAGATTGTTTACTCTCTAAATAACCAATTTAGCCTGTGTAACAACATTCTTCAAAGAAGGGAAGCAAGGTCATATGAATTCCCTCATGCAGAAGTGTCATGGTTCATGTATCCGTGTTCATTCCTGCTTGTTGGTCTCATGTCTGTTTGCTGATTAGCGTTCCCTTAGCAGCAAGGCAGCTGATTAGCAATCAGCTTGGCGGCACCTGTAGTGCATTGCCGGCTGCCTATATCTGCCCTGCTATCCCAAAGCTCCTTGTCAGATCATTGTGACTCTTGCTCATTGTTCACCCTTAGTCTCTTGTCAGATCTGTCCAGGAGTAGCGGGATTGTCATCTTGCTGAGGACTACCAGTGGCCGTTTGGATCCTCGGTATGGTACTAAATCTGTAGTCGATTGGACAGCAGCATCTAGACACCTCTCACTTTGTTTTCCGCCTATTATTGTCCTGTCGTCGCTATCCTCATAACATTAAATATTGTTACACTTGCAATTGGAGTCTGTGTTCTCTCAGCCGTGACAAAAAGACTGTCATCACCTTAATAAATGGCAAGAATATAAACACTTTCTATATCAGTTTCGCATGTTTGTAATAAATTTGAGTCTGCTTGTCTTTATTTATGCACGCCCTCTTTAGTTAAACAGAATTTATTTATTAATAACAACTATTACAATACTTATGCAATCATTATTCATGCATTTGTAGAAAAATCCAAAAACATGGAGAGAATTATAGTATGGCAGCAGTCTATTTTTCTTTCAAATGAGTTTAGATGAAATGCATGTAACGTGTTGCCCCTTTCTTGTGTGTAAATCAAGGAATCGAGGTCAGAACACCAATCAGATGAAGAAACAAAACAATCAGAGAACTACACAGACACGAAGCTTCAGACGCCTTCACTCGCTCTGAGAGCCACATATCAGTGAATAGCAAATATAATACAACACAGTGAAATAAAATGAATCCCGAGCAAATGTAAATCAGAAAAATCGATTTAAATGTTCACCTGTGCAGACTTACATGCTTGTGTGCGCGTGGTTTGAGCCGGAGCTCCTTCAAACCTATTCTTAATACATTGTTTATTCTTGTTATATCTTAAAGATTTGTGTTTTAAATTGTTTTTTCACTGAGATTAAAACTTTTCCTTAAGTACACCCCATGCCAAAATCGTCCTAAAACGCACTAGGAAACAAGTTTTTTAGGATTATTCGCTTTCTCAGGCTGTTAGCCTTCCAGCCTTTGGTTATTGCATATTGCCTTACTGCTTAAAGGAGGCATGAATTAAAATCACAATTTTAACACGAGCCTTTGTTAAAGAGTACGTTGCATGAGATCATATGTTGCCGTGTTTAAAAGTAAGCTGTCTGCCAGACAAACTGTCTGCTTCCTCGTCAGACTCGGGCTCAAATTGGTAAAATCGCCGCCATCTCTAGCTACACATATAATATACATGACATCCAACCACATTTAAACCGTTATCCTGTAATGATGGTAGTGGGGTTCCATTTGCGACAAATGATGAACGCGTTTGACCAATCACAACACACTAGAGCATCTGACCAATCACATGCTACAATGTTAGCGGGTAGGATGTATCGCGGAACGAATCATTTGAGAGTCAGTCAAGAAGTAAAGTACGATTAACTAGCTATTATTACGAGATTGTAGTGTTTTTACACACTGTATTTACATAAACTTGTTGTTGGACACTCCATAAACCAAAGTAGGACCTTAAAAACCATATGCTACCTACTCTTTAAGTCGTCTCTTATTTAGATTCTGTGGCTGGATATAAACTTTAAATTAAAAGATATTTATTTATAAGAAAACACACTTGAGGGAAAATCATATAAATGTTAAACGGATTAATAATAATGTAAAAACGAAAGGGTGACATTAGACAATTAGAGCTGTAGGTGAAAAGTTACTTCCTTCATTCCATTCAGATCCGTTCATGCGAAGAAACAAATGAGAACCAGGAAGTTTTAATAAATATGTTAAAGTCACATGAAGAAAAACTATGAATGATTACTTTTGGTTCCAGTAAAGCACAACCCACTTTTCTTGATTAAAAACAGATGTTTTTACCTGCAGCATCACTATTCTGCTTTAACTGCTGAAGAGAGAATCTCATAGATTTTGTTCTGGAGTAGCATTCCATCTTAGGTAAAAAATTGTCTTTTTTTATTAAATTACGTATTTTATTATTCAGACAAATTTGTTTCATATTTTTTATATATTCATATTGTTATTGCAGGTGCAGGAGTGGTAGTTTGTAACAATGAGGTTTTTAATCTCATTGTACTTGTGTCTTCTGGTGCTGAATTATAGTGAGTGTTTTATACACCCTGTGAAGAATCTGTCCTGTGTGCTAAAATAATTCAATTATGTGAACTGTCAAGATTTTAACTGATTATGACATTTTGTGTTTAACAGGTGAAATAAGCAATGGGCAAGGTACTGTAATCAATATTTCCTCACAATGCATTTTATGATCATTTGCTCCCCTTGGCTAATATTATTCTTTAATGATGGATTAAAAAAAATATTTGTTTGATTTTCAATTTAAACTAAACCTAAACCCTATTTATCAGAGCGCTTAGTTTAACACAAAAATAAAGAAGACTTGTTAAGATGTCATAAAATATATCATTTTCTTAGTTTTCATCAATTTTATGTTTATAAAATGGGACTTGAGAAATTATCCATCCATGAATTAGAAATAATAAAATGTCTGCATCTCACAGTTGTTGCACTTCTGACAGATGAATGAACATGATAATAAAACGTTCTTACAAATTTTTAAAAATAACTTTAAAAACCGGGTCCCTTCATAACACCTAGTAATTAAGTATTCTATAGTTCAGCTTCTCCAGGTCAGAATTGCACATCAACGTCAGGGATATGTATCTTCATTATTTAATACTACATTTAATGTTATTAAAATTCTGAGGTTTTGTTCGTTAAGTTTAAAACAATAACAAGTAATTTGTGGAGAAATGCCTTTGTCGTCACATCAATGGTTTTTCTTATGGTTAGGGAAAATAAATGACATATAGGATGAGTTGATCAAAACGCCTTTCCCCCATAGTTTTTTCATCATTAAAATGTGAACTTTGTTGCGGGTACAGAGTGTAGTTTTACATTTAAGTACTGAGTTATAAAAATGAACCACATGTACTTAATTGCTGTAGGGTTAGGATTTGGTTCAGGGTTAGTTACATGTAATTATGCATAATTTATAGTGAATTCTAAAGTAAATACATGTAACAACATAGCCGCGGGAACGTGTTTTGAGTAGGGGGTGCTGTGTTTTCTTTTTTTTTCATGGCAGAAGTTATGACTGTTCCATGGGCAAGCTGCTTAAGTTTAATGTTAATAAATAACGGAGGCAAATCATGGGTGTAAATCTCATTTAACAGTAGGGGGGAACAATACACATAAAATTTATCAAGAGTGCTTTTTGAATGGGACACAAATAATACAGTCCAAATTGTACTTACTAAGACACAAAGTGACAATATGCATTAGGTTCATAGGTTTATCATGCAGACTAACAGTCATATTATAACTGAACTGAAGGTCACATACTGTACTCAAAGTAAACAATAAAGCTTTTTTCCATTTATATATTTTTTGTCTCTGTTGTGAAGACAGGAAACAAATATAAAAACACACAACCCATGACACTATGTTAACAATTAGTCACTTTTTAAACACTTGTTATCCTGATTTATACTGCAACATGTAGTGCACTGCCTCCGCCAACAAACTTTGTTTATGTTCGTGTACCCAAACAAACAGTCAGTAACAGTGACAGATGCTTGAATTCTGTGTTGTGCTCGTTGATGAATCTCCCGAGTTTCAGTAAACTGAATGTTTAACTTATCCACCGTGCACATACTGAACAAAATAGATGCTGAGAAAACGACCTTCTCCAACTGAATGAAAGCTGTGCACCTTTTGTGGACGTTAAATAGCCTATAGTGCCAACGTCACAAAACTGTAACCGGTATGTGCGCGGCTGAAACTGGACCTGAATGGCAGGATCGGTGGCTAATTGTGGCCGTTAATGTTCAAATCATGCCAGGTCGCAAAAAATAAAACAATGTATCGGAAACGGCTTCGGCGTGTTAGTTGCAGTGTATGACGTCCTCTGTAACAAGCTAACGTTTACTAGCTTAGTAACGTTTTAATCGCTAGCATAGCAGATTCATGGAAAGCATTTTTTAAAACAACAAATTTATTAATGAATCAGCATCAACTACATCAAAGAGAATCACTTCGTTTAAAGTGAATAAAATAGCCTTCTTACTGGAGTTCAACAACCACTGATGAACTGAGCCGCATACCTGACTTGAATGTGTTGCGCAATGCGCAGGTGAGATGAACGGAGAGAGCAGTCAGTGGGCCAAACCACTGTGAGAGGCAGGGGAGGGGGAACTCAACGGTTTATAAACTTAAAACGCATTTTTGAGTTTGTATTTTCTTCTTATTACACAATTAGTTAGGTCAACATAAATATATTTGTGAAAATAGACAAGGTTTAATGGATTTTGGGGGAGGTGGCAACCATCGCATGGAGGGGACCTCCGTCCCACTTCGGGATTTACACACATGGTATTAAATTAAAATATAATAAGCATAAAACAATACAGACAAGATAAAAGAGTAAATTGGAATAATATTCTTAATATATCATCAGTTAGTGACGCCCGGACTCATTTGAGCTCTCTTTTCTCAAGTTGTGTATGAAATTACTCCTCTTAGACAGGTGAGAATTAAACATCTAATCCTTCCAAAGATCAGACACAGAAACACAGTGATCTGGCTCGGAGAGAAGTTGCTCTTGCTTTCGTTCACTCTGAAGCCAAGAGAGGTGATGTGAGCAATCACACGGTGTGTGTCTTCCATCTCTTTCTCCTCGGAATCGGCTATGATAAGCCAATCGTCTATAAATGTGAAGATTCTTAGACCCGCTATTCTGAGCGGCACCAGCCCCACATCCGCGCACAGACAGAACACTCTCGGGCTCAACGCGAACACAAAGGGTAGAACTGTGAACAAGTAACACACGCCATGGTAGGGTTAGTAAATATTACCCATGCAAATCATTACAATTTTACTTACATACATTAGGTAGCAAAGTAAACTATATGCAAACTTACTGAATTTACTCAATAAAATTGAGGCAAGGATGCTTTTAAAGAGTATCTTGCATATGTTTTTTTAGGCCCTACTTTGGTTTATGGAGTGTCCAACAACAAGTGTATGTAAATACAATGTGTAAAAACACTTTAATCTCGTAATAATAGCCAGTTATTCGTACCTTACTTCTTGACTGACTCCGTCTCAAATGATTCGTTTCGAGATTCATCCGTCTTGGCCCCGCCTACCCGCTAACATTGTGTCATTTGATTGGTCACATGGTGTAGTCTGTTGTGATTGGTCAAACGCGTTCATCATTTGTCGCAAATGGAACCCCACCACCATCATTACAGGATTACGGTTTACATGTGGTTGGATGTCATGTATATTATATCTGTAGCTAGAGATGGCGGCGATTTTATCAATTTTAGCCCCGAGTCTGACGAGGAAGCGTAAGAAGACGCTAAATCCACAACAAACTCCACCTCGACTGGAGCAGGATGTTTGTGAGTGATGAGTGACAACTCGTGTCATAAAAATCCCCAGTGTGACAACATGCATGTTGTGCTTTTGCTCATCAATGAAATAAAATATATATTTTTCTTAAAATACTGTTAATACGTTAGCAGTACTATTATTTTGATTTCGCGTTGTCATGGTACATAGAGCATTTCAGAAAGTCGACGTTATGAAAAATTATATATATATAAGCCAAATATGTCTATATAGGTGCACGTGCGGCAAATGTGTCAAAATGCCGTTTTGACACATTTGCCGCACTATGTGTCAATATAAACAAACTGTAACACCCCAGAAATAACGGTACATGCTAATGTTAGCGTTATATCCATTAGCTAAACACAGATACAAGGTGCGAAAATATTTCTTGAAGTTAAGACAAAAATCAAAAGTCACACTTACAGGTTGTTGTTCGGTGGAGCTAACAGGTCCAAATAGAGTTGATATTCCCCATCTTTCAATGATAGTCGTTTCACATATCCTGCAGTGAACGCGCCAAGATTATTAAACCAATCTTCGGTGAAATGAAGCGCGCACAGTTAACCCCTGGGGTTATACTCGTTTGATACCATTTTTCTTCCTTTTGTAGTTGAAATAAGACCGATTTAGTGTCACACCGTAGAACACAGACTCTAGACATGATACACACGCATCACGAACGAGCGACAGTGTTTGGGGGAGGACAAATAAATTTTCGCGTCAGTCTCAGCAAAACGTAGACGGGGACTATGTATAGTGACGTATGCATCCACGACTCGTTTGTGTGATTCAGAGTCGACTCCCATTTTTACAAGCAAATAACTTTCTTATTTAATCACTTTCGGACTTACAACTTGGCAGACAGCTTACTTTCAAACACGGCAACATAACAGACTGCATGAAACGTCATTTTCACGTTCTCATGCGACGTACTCTTTAAGTAAGGAGTACCTAAATTTATCAGATATGAGTCATGACACACTAAAATATATTAGATAAATACTACTTAATATTTATCAATATTAATTACTTATAATAAATGGAGTAATATTAGTTTATATAACCGACAACAGTTCATCTACTTATTTTGAATGATAAATATTGAATAATCAAACAATCATATGCCTGATTTTGAGATGCTTGAATTGACGGAATTATAAATGAATATTATTATTTTTATAAGTAATTAATATTGAGAAATATTAAGTAGTATTTATCTATTTTAGTGTGTCATGACTCATATCTGACACATTTAGGTACTCTTTACTTAAAAACATAGAATAAAATCTACTCAATCAAATTGTGTGGAAATCCTTTGCCTCAATTTTATTGAGTAGATTCAGGAAGTTTTCATATAGTTGACTTTGTTACCTATTATATGTAAGTAGAATTTAACTGATCTGCATGGATAATATTTGCTAACCCGCAAGAATATTTTTTTTCAGTTCGAAACTTGTGCGGAAAAAAGCCTCTTTCAGATCGACTAGTGTGAACCAGTCGTTTTGATGAATTGAACGAAATAAGTGCGGTGCGTTAACATTCTGAAATTGTATGTCCATGTTTAACACTCTGCGATCCAGAATAGGAAGAAGGGAGCCGTCCTTTTTCGTGACTGGTAAATACCGAGATTAAACCCCTGGTGGTACAGATGCGAGGGTATCACCCGTTCCAACCCCTTCAAAAGAAGGGAGGAAAGAAGGCCGTTTTATTTTTTGGCAAATTGGAGCCTGTTGCCGGCACGGCCGGACTGCTCATCCGTGGTGCAATGGTGCCATCTAGTGGACAGACTGGCGGCGACATGTGGGACATCGTAGAAACGGCTGCAGAGAGCAGAGCGTTTCCTCTCGGTGTTTGGTTTTGATTTCGATTTTTAAAGTTGTAAACACAGAGCGGTGCCGAAGCCTTTATTGAGTGTTTGAGGGGTGATTTGTGCAAACTGTGAAAAGGCTTTGGTTGAGCACTTTTTAACACCGGCAGGGCACTTGTCATCCCGCAGGCTCAGCATGAAATGACGAAACCCCGGGTAGGATATCAGTGAGTTGTTCCTCATCATCCTGGTCGGCCCGACTGAAAGACGGCCCCGCTATCGACCGCTTCAGCATCCGAGTCGCACTTTTCTTTGATGCCCTGGGTAGAGGCGATGTTAAGCCAGCACCTGAGAAGCGTTTTAGGCAGGGCGAGGCAATGGCTGCAGTTTTCCTGTAGCGAAAGTGCTTCATCGGCGTGTTTAAACCCCATACACACGAGTCAATAGGGATGGGTATCCGATTGCGGGTCCGATGGGGGAGCAGATCGTTTATCCATGCAAATAAACAGGGGGGAAGCCTGATAAAAGAAAGGATGCGAGCGTGCGTGCCAAGCAAACCAATCGAAGATAAAGAGCATCCAACCGTAAAATCCTGACAACACGCAAAGGTGAAGGCTGATCGCAGATACGTCCTTCTGTAGACACAGTATAGCTGCGTAGCAAAGAGGTCGCAAGAAACGAATGTCAACTGAGGAAAGGTAGCGCGTTCAGTAGCCTTCATGCATTAGGTGAGGGGGCTGGTCCTCACCTGTCATAGGGCACGCTTCTGACGTCTTCGTGCAATTGGATATTTTCAGGCACGGATTATATTCCCATAGGTGGATCTCGAAACGAGTTGATGATAGAGAACAGATGTTTATATTTATATTTCTTTGTTTTTTGTTGCGTTAATTCAAAGATGATTGGAGTATTTTTCGTTTTTTGCTCAGCCACAGGACGCAGTTTGATTGGCAACCGGTGCCAGGGTGCAGTGTCATGAATTATGGGAAAGAACCCAATTGCAGGCAGCGGGGGATTAAGGGTTAAGAAAAGGTTTCATAGACTAAAACTGGACTTATAAAGACTATATTAGACTAGACTTACTTTGGGGCAATACGATCACCAGAGAACACAGATGTATAATCACACACACAGAATACAATGCACGCGCACAGGACAATGAAACATGAGGAGTATATAAGGGTAGACTAACAAAGGATAATTACAAGAACAAGGTGATGGGGATTAAACACTGAAGGAAAGCTAATGAGGAAACGAGATGGCGCGAACAAAGACGCAGACCGGAGAGAGAGTACGGAAAGCCGATCTCTCCCTCCACACAAAACCTAAATCTATGCCATGACTCCACCGCAAGACTAAGAATAAACATGACATGATGGTGGAATCATGACTTTCAGATTTGAATGCAATTGACTTATTATCTAATGTCTAATATCTTATGTCTAATATCTCTTGTCTTTGCTACCATGTATATATATGACATGAGATATTTTATTTACAGGCACATTTTATCCGTTTGGAACTGGAGATATAGTGAATGGACGCATTGATGATGGAAGTTCTGCAGTCATCTACCTCCTGCAACCTTTTTTATTTTTTGGACATACATACAACCAAATACATGTAAGTCAGGATTTTTAAAGAGAATCATGTTTTAGCTTTGACTGTGTAACATCCAGTTAAGAGATCAATAATAACTACACTCTTAAAGATGATGTGTTAATATGTACATTTGTGTGTTTTCCTTAACTGAACACAAAATGTTGTTGTTGTTTTTAACAACTGTTTTTATCATGTATTATGTGGTTGTGGGAGAATTCGATTCACAAATGAAAATCAATCTCCTCTCAATTCAAATCGATTTAGAAATTTAAAAAACTACACATAAACTGACATAATAGTTTTGTTAAAAAACACATTAATGTGTTACCCTTAACTGAACACATCTCTGCGTGTTATTTCTTGGGACAATGTGTTTTGTGTTACATTAAGCACAACATGTGTAAAAAATAATAAATAATACAGTGGTGTGAAAAAGTATTTGCCCCTTCAAGATTTTTACATATTTGTCATGCTTAAATGATCCAGCTCATCAAACAAATTTTTATATTACAAAAAGAAAACCAGAGTAAATACAAAATGCAGTTTTCAAATGATCTTTTTATTTATTAGGCAAGGCAACGGTTGCTATTTATATAGCATATTTCACTTCATTTACATGCCTTGTTCTGACTGAACCCTTGTTATCTCTAACTGACTTGATCCTGATGAAGTTCGTTTGGTTTATATTCAATAAGCATATCTGGAATGTGTTTAGGTCCTAGACCATTGAGTGATTTATAGACAATTAATAATTATGTGAAGTTGATTCTAAAAGTAACTGGTAACCAGTGTAAGGTCATGAGGATTTTTTAAAGGGAAATAACAATCCAAACATTCCAGACCCTATGCGAAAAAGTAATTAACCCCTAAACCTAGTAACTATTTATGCCACCCTTGATGGCAACAACCGCAATAAAGGGTTTGCGAATGCTCGCAATGAGTCTTTCACATCCCTGTTGAGGAATTTTGGCCAACTCTTCTTTGCAGAATTGTTTTAGTTCAGGTACATTGGAGGGTCTTCGAGCATGAACAGCCAGAGCATTTCAATTGGATTTAAGTCTTGACTTTGACTAGACCAGGGGCGTCACTAGGCCCTTTTTAGGGGGGCTTCTGCCCAGCCCCCCTAAAAAAATATTATTTTAATTAATTTTTGATCGCTTCAGTACCCTTTCAAAACTAATTTGAAACGGCGGAGAGATGCGTCAAGTTTCGTCTCCTCCCCTGATCTAAGTCTGCATGGATTCAGCGCGTTATTCAATCCGCAGGGGCGCCGAGCGGAGCGAACATCAGAAAGTAGAAGGTGTGTGTGTGCATTTATTGATAGATTACTATGATATGACATCTGCATTGGTGCGGTTCTTGTAATTGCAGTTTACATAATGTTACTGGACCAATACACGGTTCAGTTTCTCTTCCAACACGTGTACGTCTTCGCTGCGTTCACCTTCAGCTCTTATCACAGTGTGATAAATGTTTTTTCTTCCAAAAAAAAATGAAGTGATAAACACCCATGAAAACATACTTTAGAAAACGATTATGATTTATTTTAATTTACTTTTTAAAATTTAAAACATATTAAGGTGTATCTCGGCATTACATTATGCAACCATGCACATAAATGGTTAAATACACTGATCATTGTCTGAAAGCAATGAATGGCACAGAGAGAGAAACATCATGTGGAGTTATTTTGTTTTGTTTTATTAAATATTTTTTTTTTGTATTAAGTAATAATGAATCATTAGTGTATCATGATACATTAGAGTAAGAGTAGAGTAAAGGGATTTTTGTTTTATTTTAAGTAATTGATTTATAGAAGTGGCAAATTGATAATTCATGTTGTTACTTTAAAAGAAACTTGTTTACTTGTGTTTGTACAGTGAATAATGAATCAGGAATTCTTCATTGTAAAAAAAATCTACATTCCCAACTAAAATTTTCTTGTGACTGGTCACATCTAAATGTTTATTTTCTTTTACAGTGTTGTATATGGCTCAGTCAGTACTCCTACTCCCATATATGAAATACAGGGAAATAGTGAATAGCAATAGAGTTAGTAGTATACAGCCCTACCCTAATAGTCAAATAATATTTTTTTAATCATACCCTCATTGGGGGCTGAGCCCCCCTAAAAGGAAAATCCTAGAATCGCTCCTGGACTAGTGCACCCCAAAACCTTATTTTGATTACAATTCCATTCAGAGGAGGAATTGCTGGTGTGTTTTGGATCATTATCCTGCTGCATAACCCAAGTGCGTCAAAGCTTGAGGTCACAAACTGATGGCCGGATATTCTTTTTTAGAGTTTTCCTGGTAGTGATGATGTTCTTTTTATGAATAATGTATTAGTTTTACGCCATATGTTACGGGACGCACAACTTCCAAAAGTTCAACTCAAATCAGTCCACAAAATATTTGCCCTAAAGTTTTGGGGATCATCAAGATGTTTTTTAACAAATGTGAGACGAGCCTTTGTGTTCTTTTTGATCAGCAGTGGTTTTCGTCTTGGAACTCTACCATGGATGCCATTTTTGCACAGTTTCTTTCTTACTGTATAATCATTAACACTGACCTTAACTGAAGCAAGAGAGGCCTGCAGTTCTTTAGATGTTGTTCTGGGATCTTTTATGACCTCCTGGTCGAGTTGTCATTGTGCTCTTGGAGTTATTTTGGTAGGCCGGCCACTCCTGAGACGGTTTACCACTGTTCCATGCTTTCTCCATTTGTAGACAATGGTTCTCACTGTGGTTCACTGGATTCCCAAAGCCTTAGAAATGTAACCCTTTTAGACTGATACATTTCAATGACTTTGTTTCACATCTGTCTTTGAATTTCTTTAGATTGTGGCATGATGTGTTGCTATTTGAGATCTTTAAGACTACTTCAGTTTGTCAGGCAGGTTTTACTTAAGTGATTTCTTGATTCAATGGGTCTAGTTGTATTTAGGCTTGAGTGTGGCTAGTGAAATTCAACACAGTTAATTCATGATTTACCACCAATAACTTTTCCACATAGGGTCAGAAATGTTTGGATTTTTATTTCCCTTAATGAATAAAACCATCTTTTAAAAACTGCATTTTGTATTTACTCTGGTTGTCTTTGAGTAATATAAAATTGTGTTTGATGATCTGAATAATTTAAGCATGACAAATTTGTTTCACCAGTAACATGTTTCAAATTAAGACGGGATAGTTTTAAAGGATCCTGTATGGCTTAAACTAATGGTACTGTTTAGCGTGTTGACAAAATGTTTAAATGCTCTCCTAATTGTAAGTCGCTTTACATAAAAGCGTCTGCTAAATTAATAAATGTAAATGTATCATTGTTGGTATCAGGTGAACAACAATGGACACTTGACGTTTGATGGGGCGTGGTCCAGCTTCTCTCCATACCCATTCCCAGCTTATGGTGGTAAAGACATCATCGCTCCGTTCTGGACTGATATTGATAACCGTGGGAATGGTGTTATCTCATATCAGCAGTACACTTCTGGCGATGTCCTGACACAGGCTACACAAGACATCAACCAGTACTTCCCTGACCTGAGCTTTTCTGCTTCATGGGTCTTTGTTGCAACATGGGACAGAGTGGCATATTATCCACAGTCTGGAACAGTAAGAAACTCACTTCCCTTGATGTCATTTGTCAGAAATGTTTGTATAACAAAACAATGAAAATAGTCAATACTAATTCTGGTTATGTTCTTGCAGGAAACATCTTTCCAAGTGGTTTTGATTTCAGATGGCCATCTTTCATTTATAATAATGAACTATGGAACTATTGCTCCATCACAGCGATATGTGCAGGTACACACTGAAAAAAAGAATTGCATATCTGTAACCAACTGACTAAATAGACATCTAATATTTTAATGTTAGGCCGGCTATGACACCATCGACTCAAGTCACCATTTCTCAATTACTGGATCACTTGTGAATGGCTTCACAAGCCTAACATACAGCAGCAATGTCAATGTTGCAGGCAGATGGGCCTTCAGAACAGATCATGGATCACGGGGTTGTCAGTTCAATGGTAATTTTATTTTCAGTTTCCCTATTTTAATCATCAATTGATGCATACAGCAATATGGAGTGATTTTGCGGACTTAATTAAAATGGAATTTGAAACTGCATTTGCAAATGTGTTTCAATATTTTTGTGTAAAAATTGTGACACAATTCAAACGCAAATACAAACTATTTGCATTAGCGTGAACATACAATGTCCGCCAAATTTCAAAAGGAAAAGCAAAGTCTATTTGCAATTGAATTACCTCTGTCTTACTAGTTACGTGCCTGCAATATTTTAAATCTAAATTGCAATTCCCCATATGCTATTTCACTTGCGTCACGTAGTAAGCATGTCATAACTCAATAAATATCGCAATCCCTTTGCATTTGCATTTCCTCTGACTTGTATAGAAACCTGTCAATCAATGGCGGGCGTGGACTTATGTATGGGGGGTGTTTGTATCGGTAAGTGATGCCATTCACCGTCGTACTGGTGGCAGTCAGTCCATAACAAGGTCACACCGTCAGGGTGACACCGCTTGTGGCTAAATAGGGATTTAGCTGCAGTTAAAGCCAAAATAACGATAATGGAACAAATCAGGACCAGATGCAAACTTTCATTTGGGGAAAATCTTTACAATTAATCACAATTGTGGTACTTAAAACGTTTAATTCATAGAAGTTCAATGGGCTCCTTAAACAGTTGAACACAAACAGTTGTCTGGTGATCTCACTGAGCTACCAGTAAAAGTCATATTGAAGCAGCATGGATTCATCATAATTACATTAATTTCTCAGGTTGGTGCATCACCAGATGGGCTCATTTACTGCACATGTTGTGGTAAATGCTTTTTGGAAATTAAATGAATGTTTAAATACAGAAACATCAAATAATTTGTAGATGACAGCTACTTCTGTGTCCAGCGAACTCACTCAAAAAACTGGAGCACAAGTTTGTCTTTGTCTCACTATGTTATGAGACACAAATAAAGAGATGTAGAATTTACGTACTTATGTAATTTATTATTAACTTATTAAATGCATAATGAACAAAAATTTTGATGCAGGATGCAGTTTATTCATACAAAGTGAACATGTTTTGTTATGGTTTACAACACATATTAATCATGATGCAGCATAGTCACAGTCAATAAATGTCATGTCCTCGCTTTGACTTCGGAGTACTGTGAAAACGAAATACCATAAACAAACGAACATGTGTAGAGGAATGTTGCAGAAGGTGATGATTATCCATCCTGCATGTAAGTTTCACATGCTAAGTGATTATGCTCTAAACCCATAGAGTTCCAGCACAAGTTATTTCCAAACAAAAAAACAGAAAACTGCATCGTTTTCAATGCCGATTGTGAGTGCAGGAGAAATAGTTTACAAAACACCATGCGATAACTTCACTCCTAATGTTTTTAGCTGAATAACTTTTCTACTGTGTCTACTTAAGTTCCAGTTGACGGTGAACAACGTCACTGCCCGATACAAACATGCCCCATTGAATAAGCCCACCCCAGCCATTGGTTGACAGGTTTGTGTACAAGTCAGAGGAAACACAAATGCAAAGGGATTTGAGATCTCTTTTGAGTTTTGGCAGGCTTAATACTCGCGCCAGAGGAAGTGAAATAGCATATGGGAAATTGCCATTGCGATTTAAATATGGCAGGGTCATAACTCGTAAGACAGAGGTTATTCATTCACAAATAAAAATAGCTTTTCCTTTTGAAATTTGGCAGACATTGTACGTTCGCTTAAATGCAAACGGTTTGCATTTGCGTTTGAATTATGTCACAATTTTCACACAAACAGATAGAAAACGCATTTCCAAATGCAGTTTGCAATTCCTTTTTAATTAAGTCTGCAAAATCATGCCATACAGCAATTTTATACCATACTATTGGCATGGTTAAGATACCATGTTTAAAACTCCAGAACTGATTGTCACCGCCATAAGTTGTGGTTTGCTTATCAGCATATAATGCAAGCCTCTCTTGATCAGTCAGCCTCATTGGAAAGAGTGAGTAATTGTTGTGATACAGCAAAGCTATCCTGGTAACCTGGACAAAGTCTTACATTTACATGTTGGGTCTTGCTAAATAATTCACCCTATTCAGGTTGATCTTTTCAGGAGATTTGTAGTAATAATAAAATTATTTTAGGTGTATATCCATAATACCGAAGTCATTGTTTTAGGTTTAGCAGTGCAGCTGGGAGATTCTTTCTGGAGTGATTCCACCTGTCAGGAGAGATGCACTTGTACCAGAAGGGGTCTCCAGTGCAGCCTGAAACCCTGCACTTATTCCCAGGCATGCCGTGGAGACGCTTTCCAATATTCTTGTCAGAACATTCGGAGGGAAACCTGCACCATCTCTGGAGATCCTCACTATTACACCTTTGACAACCAGGTTTTTCACTTTCAAGGAACTTGTACTTACGTTCTCTCAGAGGTTAGTTTCCACTGACTGTTTGTTTGGGTTTATATGTTTTATGAGAAGTGTATGATCAATTTGACAGTTTTCAAGTGATTCTGATCTTGTATAATTGTTTAGGCATGTAGAAATGGTTTGCCGTACTATCGCATTGAAGGCAAAAATGAGCACCGTGGTAGTACACATGTGTCATGGACTCGGATGGTCAGAGTGATTGTGTATCATGAAGAAATTGAACTGGTTAAAGATCACTACCATGAAGCAAAGGTTAGTCTCCATGCTGGAATGCTGACTTGAATTTGGTCATGTTTTCAGATTTCTAAAATCTTTCATGACAACATTTTCTAGGTTAATGGGACCCTTACAGCAACACCTTTCAGTCTGCGTAATGGATCCATCCAGGTCTATCAGTCAGGTTTTACCTTGGCAATCAGCACAGACTTTGGTCTGGTTGTTACATATGATGCATACAGCTGGGTCACCATCTCTGTACCTTATGAATACCAGAATGCCACATGTGGTCTGTGTGGAAACTTTAACCTGCATCCTGAAGATGATTTCCGTTCCCCTTCTGGGGAGATACTGAGCTCAGATGTAGACTTTGCCAACTCTTGGAAGGCAGTGGGGGACACAGACCCGGGATGTCATAGTGTCAGGTGTATGGGTCTGGCTTGTGCTGATTGTAGCGATGACGAAATGAGTGTTTACGGCGATACAAACCACTGTGGGATCCTAGGAGCTGTGTTTGGCCCCTTTTCTGCCTGTCACTCTGTGTTTTCTGCACAGACATACATGGATAGTTGTATGTACGATCTTTGCTTAGGAGGAGGGTACCAACCCATTCTGTGCCAGGCTCTCAATGTGTACGCTGCTCAATGCCAACAGCAGGGAGTACAATTAGGCCAGTGGAGACGTGGGGGATTCTGTGGTAAGACCCCAGTTTTTTTATAATGACATTTGCACCAAACTATTTTAATCCATTTGAAAGTTGAAAGGCTGTGACGTTAAATGTTTTTATCTACACCATCAATTTCCAGAGATTCAATGTCCTGAGCACAGCCATTTTGAGTTTAATGGGACAAGCTGCCCTGCAACCTGCACTGATACTTCTGCCCCCATGAACTGTCCCTTGCCCAATCAAGAGAGCTGTATCTGTGATGTTGGGTACATTGTCAGTGCTGGGACATGTGTTCCTGTAGCAGACTGTGGCTGCACCTTTGAGGGATTCTATTATGCTGAGGGACAGTCAGTAGTGCTGGATGAGGACTGTGGGAGACAGTGTGTTTGCAGCAGAAGGACAATGATCTGCCATCAGCACCAGTGTGGTCCAGCAGAGGTGTGTGAAGTTCATCACGGTGTGAGGGGCTGCAGACCAACCAGCTATGCTTCTTGTTCAGTTGAAGGCCTCGGATTCTATCACACCTTTGATGGACAAACTTTCAGATATCCAGGAGCTTGTGGACTGACCCTTGCAAGGGTCATGGCACCATCCCAATTACCATCCTTCCTTTTGACAGTGGAGAAAGTACCACGAGGCCATCAAGGTTTTGCTAGGTTCCTGAAGTTTGAGGCAGAAGGGACTCGTGTCTCCATAGAAATGGGAGAAGGAAGCAATGTGCAGGTTAGCCAAAACACTTTCTTATAAGAATTTCGTGTGTTAAAAAAGGCAACTTCAAAATCAAATTAAACATTTCATTTTCATGGACAGGTAGATGGACAGATGGTTGGTTTGCCTATTAGTGTTGGATCCAGTCAGATCAGCATCTATCACAGCGGTGTCATGGGGTTTGTTCTGGAAACAAACTTTGGGGTGACCATTAGAGCTGACTGGCCACACATTGTCAGGATCACGGTGCCGAGCACTTACAGTGGTTCACTTGGAGGTCTATGTGGGAATTTGAATGGAAATATTACAGATGAGTATATAAGCCCAGATGGTGTCCTGCTGGATGGCCCCCAGTCATTTGCAGACAGTTGGCGTGATGGGTCCCTATCAGCCCACTGTGAGGATCCAACTGACCTCTGGGAATCAGGACATTATCAGAACAGCCAGTTCAGTGAGCAATGCAGCATCATGACCTTGCCCTTTGGACCATTTGCTGAGTGCAGAAGATCACTAGACCCTACGCAACGATTCCAAGATTGCATTCACATGCTGGAACAGACCAGAGGAGCCAGGGAGGCTCTCTGTGAGGCCCTTCGTGGATACACACTGCTCTGCCAACAGAATGGCATTGCAGTTGGAGAGTGGAGGAATTTTACCCACTGTGGTTAGTATTTTATAACCTATGAAATTTGAAGAATGAAAAACTTAATTCTGGGCTGCGTTTTCCGAAACTTTCTGAACGCTACGTCGTTCTTAAGTTATACCTTAAACTGTGCCTTAACATTGATACGTGTTTCTCGAAACCTTATTAGTTAAGTATACCTTCTGTAAGTCATAACTTCGTAAGGTTGGTCTCTCTTAGCTATACCCTATCGCCTTTGATGGTTTATAACGCTATGCAAAAAGCTTTTCTACATCGCAGTTTAATTTCACATATAAAATTTTATACAATAATTTAATATAAGATATTATATATATATATATATATAGTTTTAAATTGACATTTTTACATTAACTTAGTTTTAGTTTAACAAAAAAATACTCAAATACACTCAGTCTATGCATTAAGGTGTTTTAATGAATTAAACTGTCGTACACGGATGGTTGTTAGCGTTTTAATTAAAGCCTAATATCCCAAGGCACTAGGGATGGGTGATATGGTCTAAACAAATTATCCCGTTAATTTCAGGTATTTATTTTGATAATGATACAAATGACGATAATTGTTATATATACATTGCTTTATCCTATACATTTTACATAGGTATTTGCAATCCCCTGGGATCGAACCCACAACCTTGCGTTGTTAACGCAATGCTCTTACCACTGAGCTACAGGAAAGCAGTAAAAAAATTTTTTTTATTTGTGTGTATTTATGTATGTTTCTTTTGCAAAAGAATGAAATAAATACGATGAAAAACTAATGAAAACAGAATAAAAAATAAAAGAAAAAGAAAAAGTTAAAGTTCAGTTAAAATTAAAATAATGGATGAAATTATATTGTCCCCGCCTTCCGTAGTTAGGCACACCTGTTTCTCCTCGTCTAAATTCTTGAAGAAACTACTTCAGCCACTCGCAATGTTCTCACCCGTGTGGTCTTCTGGGAAGAAACTTTTCTGGATGCAACAGCTGTTCAAACTCCAGTCACTCGTTATGTAGTGGACCGTACGGCTAATGTATGGCTCCGTCACTCAGCTACTCATACATCGCTGGGAGGGCTGTTTTGGAAAAGTACTTCCTTGAAGGCATGATCTATCTTAGGTCCAGATTATGGATCATCTGTTTGAATCGTTCTTTTTCGACAGTTTGGAAAGGAAACATGTCTTTTGCCAGACAAAATGCCACGTCGTCCATGAATTTGTTCCATCAGTTACTTTGCTTGTAATAAGAGATGCAAATGGAAAATAGCAATTTTCTCACCCCTAGGTACACTTGGGGTTTTGCATTGCGTAGCTTTTAACTTTGTACTATGGTTTATATTTTAGATGGTTGAACAAATTGGAAGTCTTTCCACTCTTTTTTACCACCGTTTTTCTGCAAACCTTGCATATTACGCTAGTTTGCTCCGCATCGGATCTTGTATAAACAAACCAGTTCCAAATTGGCGAGGTAGCTCCACGCTAAAAAACAAGCTCCTCCTCCGCCTTCCGCCATGCTCTTTTTCACTCCGCAGGTGAAGAGTGATTCAGTCGATATCAAAAATACTTCATCAACTAGACTATTCGCTATTATGGCCACAAAATAAATTTTTCTTGTGAGGACAATTTTCAAGGGGGGCACGGTGGCTTAGTGGTTAGCACGTTCGCCTCACACCTCCAGGGTTGGGGGTTCGATTCCCGCTTCCGACTTGTGTGTGTGGAGTTTGCATGTTCGCCTCGGGGGTTTCCTCCGGGTACTCCGGTTTCCTCCCCTGGTCCAAAGACATGCATGGTAGGTTGATTGGCATCTCTGGAAAAATTGTCCGTAGGGTGTGAGGGTGTGAGTGCGTGAGTGCGTGAGTGAGTGCGTGAGTGAGTGCGTGAGTGAGTGTGTGTGCCCTGCGTGCGATGGGTTGGCACTCCATCCAGGGTGTATCCTGCCTTGATGCCCGATGACTCCTGAGATAGGCGCAGGCTCCCCGTGACCCGAGGTAGTTCGGATAAGCGGTAGAGAATGGAATGGAATGGAATGGAATGGAATGGACAATTTTCAACTATCAGATGAGTAAATTCTACACAAATTTAGCCTGTCACGGGAGCAAATTCTGCAGCTCTTGCATCTTGTTGGCCCAACTCGACTGATCTTCCCCTGCAGCCCCGAAAATCAGTTGCTGGCGGCTCTTCGTTTTTATGTCGTGGGGAGTTTTCTGGAGGTGTTTGGGGATGAATAAAACCCCTTTATGTTTCACATATTTCAAGTCTATCATCCACTGGTGTCTCATTTCTCACGAAATGACTGGATTTCTTCCAGTTTCTATTTGGTTCCCCTCTTAGAGTTTGTGTGTGAAGATGTCCCACCCAAACCATATCAGCGAGTTCCGCTCCTCAAGCTGTTGTGATTGGTCGGTGCCCCTCTTAGTTCATGCGAATTCATCAGGCTTTGCCTTTAAGCAATGAACAGTAACAATGGTGTCAAATTCACTTCATCAGTTCAAAACATGCGGATCAATCATTGTGTAAAGGAGGTCTGCTAGTCCATTCGTCAATCTTTGTTAGAGATCGCATTTTTCTACCATGGCGAGGGAAATGATACCGGATCGAATGGCGTCCGACCCCATCACTAATAACAGAAGCATTAGTTTTGCCATTTTATATTGGACCCGAGTTTGATAATTGTAGTGGAGTAGGCGGGGCGAGACTGTGGTTCGAGACTGCTGGCGCTCATTAACAATTACTCACCGGTCTCGCCCGCCTATTCCAGTACATAAATAAAACAAGCAGATTAACTGCAATCGGGACTTCAGAGGACATTCCATAGAAGTGTTTTAAACAGAGGTATGCGCGTGCGCACACACATGTAAAATGTCACTGTTATACACAGAACAGCTTTCACAGTCGATGTTAAAGTCACGGAAGCAGTTATTTGACCGTTGGTTATCGTAGAATGTGTGTAGCTGAATTCTTATTACCAGCTGTAGGACTGTGATGAATGTGAAAGTAGTTTAGCGCGTAGCTCAGTCAAATGTTTTCAATCTCTGATAACCAAACACTAATCCAGCGGCCTTTTTTGCCATATTCCTTTGGGCAGAGGTTATTAATAGCACTCGGAATACTGACATCATTTACCCGGGATGTAGAGAGCTGTAGTCAATTCCAGCCATTCTCTGTTGACCTTGAAAAGTGAATTCTGTGAAAGACAATATTACGCTTGGCATTTAACTTTGAACTTTATCCTTTTGCAGGTATTATTTATGCTATATTAGAAATATTACACACTAACTAAAGTTTGAAAATGCGATCGCAGGGAATGTCCGCTTTAACAAACGATGGCAAACTATGAGAATACAAATGACCCTTTCAAAGACATGCGAAGCCAAACAGCCAGTAAATTTAGCTGGTTAACACAGAAAACATATGGCTGTGAGGGTGCGGGATCGGACACTTGCAAAATGATGTATACATAGTTTCATGATTCACCTCTTCTTGTCAGATATTTCTTGGTTTTGAGGCTTTTGGCCTTCCACTCTCTTCGGGGTCTCGTCTGTGTTTCCAGCCCTTTCGTCTCATTATTGATTGTTAATTAGTTCATGCCCAGCACATGTCCCTGTTTGATTTCTTCCCCTTTAAATAGTCCTTATGTTTCATTGTCCTGTGTTCCCTCGTTGCGTTAGTATCCGGTGTACTTTTGTTTCCATGCATTGGATTTTCATGTATTGTTCCAGCCTGTAGTGTCTTCCCTAATTAAGTAAGTCTAGCATAGTGTTAGTTTATTGTGATCCTGTCAAGTGTCAGTGTAGTCAGTTTTATGTTCCGGTGTTGCCTGTCTATGTTATTTATCTTGTTCCTGTTTTACCCCTTGAGGGTTTAAGCTTTGTGTCCTAATAAATTCTTGTTAACCCCTTCACCAAGCACTGTCTTGCAATTGGGTTCTTCCCCCTCCACATATTTCTTATACAATATATACACATATACTCTATATACAATATATTTATATTTCTTTCTTTATTTAAACTATTTCAGTGAGCTCTGATAAATGCAATTTCTAAAGCATTTCTTTAAAATAAATACGTATACATTGTTTTCTCAATATTTTACCCACTCTATTACGCAATGTAGAGCGAACAATCGATGGGGAACACGGCTATAAAAAGGGATAACTTGAGATTAGGTGTACCTTTAGACTCTTCGTAGTGCGCTAAGAGACAACGTTATCGGGAAACGCAGCCCAGTTCATTACTTTTCAATTGGGCTCCAAAGTGATTATGTTAATGATTATCTCCTGCTTGTCATTGTGCTTTGTGATTGCAGAACCCACATGCCCCCCACATGCCCATTACGAACTGTGTGGCACCAGCTGTCCTGCATCCTGCCCTAGTCTCTCATTTCCCTTTCAGTGCACCCTGCAGTGCCAGGAGGGATGCCAGTGTAATGATGGGCTTGTTTTGAATGGAGATCAATGTGTGCCGCCCATGGGCTGTGGTTGTCGCTATGCTGGACGTTATCGACAGCCCAGGGAGCAGTTCTGGCATGATGAGGAGTGCCAGTCTCTGTGTGTTTGTGATGGGATTACTGGAAATGTCCATTGCACACCCTCATCTTGCAGTGAACAGGAACTCTGCAGTGTGGTTGAGGGAGAGTATGGCTGCCATCCCAGTCCACATGCTAGTTGTTCTGCTTCAGGAGACCCCCATTATATCTCTTTTGATGGGACCTACTTTGATTTCCAGGGCACATGCAGATATGTGCTGGCCACAGTATGTAATGACACTCGTGGTCTATCACACTTCCAGGTGGATGCAAGAAATGAGGCTTGGCATGGACTCCCAGTGTCCATTACCGTTGAGGTTTTTGTCAATGTCTCTGGACACCTCGTCCACATGTCACAGGACCTAAATGGTTATTCTTCTGTTCAGGTAATCAAATATGACTCATAATTTTCACTGATGGACACTTATGATTTTTGACAAGCTTGCCATTTTATGAGGCCATGACAATCTAACATTAATTCCAAATGACACTTGCAGAAGTGCATTTCAATAGGTGTTCATACACTAATTTTGGCAACTTTTCGTAAACCCTTTAAACAGCTGAACCAGAGGACTAAAGAACATAAACTATATTCCCAATATAAATATTAATATTTTTTTTAACTATGTTCAGCATGGTGAGGGCCGGCAAAACAAACAATGTGGTCAAATGGCTTTAACTCTTAAATGCAATAAGCATTTATTTCAAAACTTTGTAGTAATTAAATCAGGTTCAACACTCTTGTTGCCATAACATGAATTTGTGGTGAAGAGCCTACTATAGCAAAATTGTGGGATCATATGTCTGGAAAGGGACAGTTATGTTTGCTTAGTATAATTAAGCATTTTCTTTTTTTATTTAGGTTGATGGAGAGATCAGAAACCTTCCCATCCTACTTGATTCTGGCCGGGTATCTGTCTACTCCACTGGATCGAACACTCTTGTTTCAACTGACTTCGGTTTGAGTGTGACTTATGGCTTCTGGGCGGTAAACATCATTGTACCAGCAGACTACCGAGGAATTACATGTGGACTTTGTGGCAACTTTAACGGTCATAGAGAAGACGACTTCATGACTCTTTCAGGTTCTTTGGCTCCTTCATTAGAACAGTTTGGGGCAGAATGGAAGGTTGAGGACGAGATACCATGCAATGATGGGTGTGGAAACAACTGTCCTTTGTGCCAAGATCACACCATTGCTCACGCCATGTGTGAGATCATCAGAGACAACCAGGGCCCCTTCAGCTTCTGTCACCCTTCTGTAGATCCACAAGCGTACTTTAATGACTGTTCATTTGATGTTTGCCTCTCTGGAAACCTTCATGATGTATTGTGTCATTCTATCCAATCTTATGTGAGGACCTGTCAATCTGCCAATGCTGTTATCTATCCCTGGAGAGAAAGTGCATCATGTGGTAAGTGACTGGAAGTGGGCAATGCTAAGGAAAATGTGCAGTTAAACTACAGACCAAATGTTTTGCTCATTTACGTAATGCTTCATTCTGTCATATTTTAAACCTTGAATTACATGTTTCACCATAAATGTTTTTTTTGTTCCATTGACAGCCATGATATGTCCAGACAACAGTCACTATGAGCTTTGCGGTACAGACTGTGGTCATACATGCGCCAGCAGCATTGATGCTAGTTGTGAACACACATGCTCTGAGGGATGTTTCTGTAATCATGGATTTGTGAGGAGTGGAGAATACTGTGTGCCTGTGGAGCAATGCGGATGCTTGTATAATGGGTTCTACTATGATGTGAGGGTTAAAACATTACGTTTTTATTGTTTCCCAAATACAGTAATAGTATCACAAATGTTCTTGATATTTGGTAGATATTTGCTAGTTGGCTGCTGTATTTACATACCACTTCTTTTTGCGACAGTAAACATGTTTTGGTTTGGTTTTCAGAAACCAGAAAAGTTCAACCTTATTGGTTTTCTTTTAGATTGGTGAACAGTTCTGGAATTCCGAATGTTCCCAACGCTGTGAATGTTATGCCCCGTTTGATCTGCGTTGTTCATCATCCTCTTGCCCAACGAATATGGAGTGCATAATCAGAAATGGACATCGTGACTGTTACGGTGAGATACCAATGAGTGTTTTTTTACAGTACAAAAATCTTTTGACTCAGGCCAGTGAACCGTTATAATATTAAAAAGATGGGGTTACCAAAGCATAGTAAATAATTTGCTGTCTGTTGTGTAAATGGTTATGGGGTGTGTGGCACTTACAGTCCACTATGCCTCAATGGTCCTCATCCACAGCTAAGATGCAGTGGTCACAGGACACGTCTGTATGTCTTCATAGAATGGCTGCTGTGGTTATGAATCTCATTCCAATCAAGTCAAAGCCCGTCCAGAACATTATTATGTTTATGAGTTTGTCAGATAGCTGCATTGTGCTGCTTATTGTACAGGTAGAGAATTTACTCATATGCACTTTAATCTTTTATAAATACACTAGTCTCCCACATTTCCCAACAGCTTACCTAAAAATATAAATCTCCCACAAAACTTCTCACCACCTACTTGTGTCACCTAAGACTGCAACTTTCCACACTGCTTATTTAATGCTACACTTAAGATATGAACTGATTCTTTTCAGATTTAGATGATTTGAGTGCAATAACCCCTTACGCTCACTCATTGCGGTTATTTTCAAAATGGATGTATTGTGACACTCCCTAATTCTACCAATAGATGCCGGGACATTACCAGTAAAGTGAGCCATTACATCCAATAGCTTCTGTAATGGTTTCTGTTGTAAACACATCTGTTAGAGTCAAAGCTAGTACTCATCAGTTTGTGAGACCAACTTGCTGAAGTTTATAATACTGGTAAGGTAAATACATGCAAAGGTGCTCATGTCTTTGTACGTGATGATAACTTGTTCTTTGTTTAATATCTATCCATTTCTAACAGGTGTTGACAACTTTACTCATACTACCACTGACACCACAACCACAGAAATCACTACCACTGAGATGCCCACAACCACAGAAGCCACTACCACTGAGATGCCCACAACCACAGAAACAACGACCACTGAGACGCCCACAACCACAGAAACAACGACCACTGAGATGCTCACAACCACAGAAACCACAACCACTGAGATGCCCACAACCACAGAAACAACGACCACTGAGATGCCTTCAACCACAGAAACAACGACCACTGAGACCCCCACAACCACAGAAACAACGACCACTGAGACCCACACAACCACAGAAACAACTACCACTGAGATGCTCACAACCACGGAAACCACTACCACTGAGATGCCCACAACCACAGAAACCACTACCACTGAGATGCCCACAACCACAGAAACAACGACCACTGAGACCCCCACAACCACAGAAACAACTACCACTGAGATGCCCACAACCACAGAAACAACGACCACTGAGACCCCCTCAACCAGAGAAACAACAACCACTGATATGCCTTCAACCACAGAAACAACTACCACTGAGATGCTCACAACCACAGAAACAACGACCACTGAGATGCCTTCAACCACAGAAACAACGACCACCGAGACCCCCACAACCACGGAAACAACGACCACTGAGACCCCCACAACCACAGAAACAACTACCACTGAGATGCTCACAACCACAGAAACAACGACCACTGAGACCCCCACAACCACAGAAACAACGACCACTGAGATGCCTTCAACCACAGAAACAACTACCACTGAGATGCCCACAGAAACCAAAACTCGTATGTGCTGTGCCAATTACTCATATGTTTTATTTAATAATGAGTATGGGCTTATTTGAATTGGTAAATGGATTTGAGAGCCACCAAGTAACATCCACAACATCCTAGCATAAAATGAATAGATATCTTTAGATCATACAATTGTTGAGTTTAAAAGTAAATAGAAATAAACATCCAGCCCATTCCCTTTATCCTTTAACTTTTATGAAGGTGTGGAGCCCTCATCTATTATTATTCAGTGGACTCTATCTAGTATGAATGCGCTTCATCTCTCTGTGTTCTTCTCTTAGCTGTGACTGATCCATGCCTTTCACTCAACTGTACTGAAGATGAATGGTGTGGAGAGAGAAATGGTGTTTACGGCTGTTTCTGCAAAGACAACCAAACCAGACATGAACCTCACTCCTTTGGTTAGAATCACTTCACAACAAAATCTCAAATGTAAACCCTTCTCTCTCTCTCTTTTTTAATGCTGATCATGTTTTTTCCTCAGATTTCTCTGAAACCTGTGAGAACAGTTCAGGATCTATATCTCTGTCTCGCTGTCAGCTGTTTGAAGCTGGTTTTTCAGCTCATGTTCTTCATCTCAATGACCGCAGCTGTAGAGGAATCATCCAGAACGGAAGAGTGCAGTTTCACTTTAATAACAATGATCACATCTGTGGCACCAATCTTGTGGTAAAACTCAATATTAACATACAATTCACATACACTCAGACTAAACAATTGGTTCAAATACAATTATTTTTGACTTTTAAACTAAGTGTATGTTGTTCACAGGCCAACGGCACTCATATCACCTATGAGAACTTTATTTTGGGGACACCAGAGTCAGCCGCAGGTCTCATCAGCAGAGAGAAAATACTGAAGCTAAATTTCAGCTGTATTTACCCCCAAACACAAACACTTTCTATGATAGACATCAACCCACTGGAGACGTGAGACTACATTTCCACTTTGCTGCACTTTTTATGCACAATTACTACATGAAATATTTTCACTGTCAACATTTTTTAATCTTTAAACTGTGTTTTAACTCTCAATATTGTTTATCTTACCAGCATTTTACACAGGATTCTTCCCGCTGGTGAAGGGAGGTATCAGGTGAGAATGGTTCCATATCAGGATTCTGAGTTCTCTCAGCCCTTCACTGGTCGTGTGGATGCAGAACTCAACCAGCAGATGTTTGTTGAGGTTGGTGTTGACGGGGTTGACCGTCATCAGTTTGTCACAGTGATTGACACATGTTGGGCTACACCTGTGAATGATCCAGATTACAGTCTGCACTGGGATCTCATCACTGGAGAGTAAGACACAAACATCACTTTGAGCTTCTTAACATGTTTAAAGACGTGTTTGAGTTCAATAAATCATCATCTTTATCTTCAGGTGTCCAAATCCACAAGACAACACAGTGGAGCTTCTTCAGAATGGTGTCTCAACATCCAGCCGTTTCTCCTTCAAGATGTTTATCTTCAACGCAAACGCCACTAAAGTTTACCTGCACTGTTCTGTTCATCTGTGTCTTTTGAACAACAAGCATTGTTCAGCGGTGAGTTTACAAATAATTTACAGACTAATTTAATGCCCAACGGTCCGAAGCCACTAAAATTGATGTGTGCTTGTAAGCGCTACCAATCCTCACAATATACTAGGCTATAGGCAGATGCAAATCTCAATTTACTGTCATGTGCACACAATTTTTCTATAAACACATTGTGACAATACATAGGCCTACATCTATTAAAACATTTATTAACATTCAATCACACAAACCGTACTGTATGTTTTGTAAAAATGAGAAGTAATGCATCTCATTGTGATCTAATATTTTGCAAAGTTCAACTTTAAATAAAGCTCACATACTGATTTAAGTAATAAAAAGGTATTTACTTGACTTACTAATTGACTCATAAAAAGGATTTTATGCGAGTGTTGAATGGGAAAATTATGACGAGGAAAACCATAAAGTATTTTGATAGTGAACATAGATCTGATAATTTTAAAAGTAAACATTTTTACTATCGGATCTTCTTTTAATCTTTAGGATTGTCATTCTGGACATCACCAGAGGATGGGGAGGTCTGTGGACTTTTATGACAGTTCTTCTATATCCATGGGTCCTCTGGTCTGGTCGGGTGGAGCGTCAGGTACATTTTTACTTGAAAATTCTTTATGCTGAATGGCTTATCATATTGTATGTATTTATTTTTTTATTTAATTATTAAAGTTGTGTAACTTTTCAATGCACTGATACATATTCACAGATTCATGGAGCCCAGAAAAACTGATGACATCCGGAGCTTCAGGTCTCTGTGGTTGCTTGATCATTCTGCTGGTTTCACTACTGAGCGTCTGCACCATCTACTAGGAGATTTACACAATTTCGTTTTAATGAATTTTATAATCCATGAAATATCCTAACATTTTGCTAATTCATATCTTACTTTGTTTTCTAATGAACATAAAGCAATGGTCTTGATTTGACCATTTGATTATTCTTTCTAGAATGATAACATAACATTTTTAATTGACTGTTGATTTCTACACGTCAAACCTCAAATACAAGTTTTTACCTCAGTTTAAATATAAATGCATATTGTCAAAATAAAGTTCACAAGCAGAAATGCAGATTTGTATGATTTGTCTATGAACTTGGTATGTTGTTGTTGCCAGAAGAGCTGCTTTGTGTATTTTAGAAAGTACTGGTGTGCCTTTATTATTTCACAAATTTTACATTTGGCATTTATAGATAATGGGCAGAAATATATTTGGAGAGCAGATCACTGTCTGAAAATACCTTGTTCTTGATGGCAGAGAAGAATGGCCGGACTGGTTCAAGCTAATACAAATGCAACATTAACTTAAATAAGTATAGTTTTAGATAATGTCCATCCCTTCAGCAGAACAGTGCAGCAAAATGATCAGGACTACTTCCGACAGAAACAGATGGAACAAAGCTGAATTGCTGAATAACAATAAGGTCACCTTTATTTACTGTTTATTTACTATAAAGTGACCAGATCTTCGTTAGTTGTAGTGTAATTAAATTAAATAAAACATAATCAATCCTTACTAAAACAGCATATAGCATTTTTTTGAAAAAAAAGTACTGCGTAACAACTTTTATGTCAAAATCTCTTGATTGTGCTGGCATTCCTTAAAAAATCTATTGATGACAGTTCCTCCATATCCATGGGTCCTCTGGTGGCAAACATTTGTGGATTCATTTTGTTTTTATGTTTCCTCTTCACAGACTTGATGCTACCAAGTGAGGTGTCTGTCGCGTCTCGTTCGTGTAGATCTCTGGAGGTTTTGCTCGTTCTTTTTCTGATGTGTGTTCTGACCCAGATCAGAAGAATGTCTTATAGTTAAAATGTTATTTTACGGAGGTTAAACTGATGTTTTTGTTTGAGTATAGAGCCCTTTTTTGTTAGTAAACAGTGTGACGCGCTTTCGTGGGCGGAGTATATATGTGAAAGTAGAAAGATTCTCCTGGCCACTTTAGTCACGCTATCGTTTTGATAGCTTGTTTTTTTTAAATGATTCAAGATTTATTTTAACAATATAAGGTCAGTCACAGTCCCGGCGTTTAAAAAAGTATATTTTAACCGAAGGAACCAGATTGGCCTACCTGTACACGCTCACTCAATGGAAATGCGGTACTTATTGCCCACTCTGGCTCAAAGATCCTCATCCAAAGCTGGAAGATGGAGTGGTCACACCACACGTCTGTATGTCCTCATGGGAAGATTTTATTTCACTGTCAAATTTGAACTGCTGTATGATCCTGATATCAGAAATCATAGGCTTGGCTTCAACACAGAGAGCAGAGACTCTAATTTATTAAAGTGAGATAATTTATTATCCCGCCCATCACCACTATGGATAATTTGAACATGGCTATGAAAATCTGTTATATAATTAGATTAATTAATGGTAAATAATTCGAATTTGACATTTTAAATGTATGTATTATAATTGTATCTGTGTTCTTATAGCTGTGCCTGACCCGTGTCCTTCACTTAACTGTACTGAAGATGAATGGTGTGGTGAGAGAAATGGTGTTTACGGCTGTTTCTGCAATGAAAACCAAAGCAGACCAGAACCTTTTGGTTGGAATCACTTGACAACAAAGTTTCATATGTAACTTTCAGAGTAAATCATTGAAGTTTATTTCCTAATGCTGAAAATCTTTTATTTTTCCTCGCCTTTGTACTTTTTATTATGCATTTTGCGTTGCCTTTTTTTAGTAAGGTGTTGTTGTATGGGAGTAAAAAGATAAATTCGTCATCAATAACCTGTAAGCCACACTCTACGAATAGAACTGCGATGAAATAATACACTAAAAGAGTGGGCTGCGCGCATGGGCGTAAATCCCGGGGGGGGGGACGGAGGGGACATGTCCCCCTCTATCCGAGGGTTGTCCCCCCTCAGTCCATTAATTTCGCTATTGTCATAAATCTGTTTATGTTTATCTGATCTAATTGTGTAATTAGTAGAAAATACAAAAGCAAAAATGCGATTAAAATTTAGAAACAGTTGAGTTCCCCCTCCCCTGCCTATCACAATGGTTTGGCCCACTGCCTGCTCTCTCCGTTCATCTCACCTGCGCATTGCGCAACACATTCAACACATTCTTAACCCCCCGTAACAGAACTACAAGTAGGAAGAATGAGAGAAAAATAGGAGGAGATGGGGAGGAGGAGGAATGTCGGGGGAGCTAACGCTGGGGCAGCATGGAGACGACAGCTTATACTGTATACACCCTGAATGATGATTGACACGACGGAATGTTTAGGCTCCTCTTGAATCTATGTTTAGAACTTCATTTATTGTCTTCAAACTCTCCCTGAACAAATATTTCTCTAGTACTGAAAGTTTAAACATAGCACTTAGCAAACATTGTTGCAATCAAATTCAGAAATGTTTACTGGAAATATAACTTTAACTTCAGCAACTACACCATGTGTGACTGTAATGTGAATTGGAAAGGCTGGTATAGACTCTTCATCAATGGTCGGTGCGCTCCGATGTCAGAATCATGTTACTCAATGGAAATGTGGTACTTATTGCCCACTCCGGCTCAAAGATCCTCATCCACAGCTGGAAGATGGAGTGGTCACACGACACGTCTGTATGTCCGCAGCATTTCATCCCATATGAGTCAAAGCCTGTCCAGGAAACTATTATGTGTATGAGTTTGTCAGACCTATCGGCTGTTCAGCTTACTGTGCATGTAGATAATTTACTTATAATCACTTAATCTTTTAATTTTCTTATTTTTATTTAAATGTCAAATATTAACTGCTGTATGATCCTGATATCAGAAATCATATGCTTGGCTTCAACCCAGGGAGTAGAAACTCCGCCCACAGAATTTATTACCCCGCCCATCACAACCGGTGAGGTGTTGTCCTGATTCCAAGTTTGAACATGGATTTGTAAATCTGTTATATAACTTATTTTATTAATGATATAGGTATTTTTTAATAAACACATTGAATTTGACATTTTTGATGTATGTCTTATAACTGAATCTGTGTTCTTCTCTTATCTCTTCTGTTCTGAAGATGAATGGTGTGCAGAGAGAAATGGTGTTTATGGCTGTTTCTGCAATCACTTGACAACAAAGTTTCACATGTAACTGTCAGAGTAGATAATTTTATTTTATTTCCTAATGCTGAAAATATTTTTTTCCTCAGATTTCTCTGAAACCTGTGAGAACAGTTCAGGATCTATATCTCTGTCACGCTGTCAGCTGTTTGAAGCTGGTTTTTCAGCTCATGTTCTTCATCTCAATGACCGCAGCTGCAGAGGAACCATCCAGAACGGAAGAGTGCACTTTCACTTTGATAACAATGATCACATCTGTGGCACCAGACTTGTGGTAAATTTCAATATTAACATATTATCAAAATACACTTAAACAATTGGATTATTTTCATAAGTGAAACTGTAAATACTTAAATCATTTTCTGATCACTTTTTGGTTTTAAACTAAAATATTGAAATAGGTTGAGATCCACAGGCAAACGGCACTCATATTGTCACGTTTGTTCCTTGCCTGTTTTCGCTTGTCTCATTGTTTTCACCTGTCCCTCATCTTTGTTAATCTCCCGTTGCCAATCTCATTATTAGTTAATTCGTTTTCACTTGTGTTTCGTCATTGTTAATTAGTTCCACACCTGTTTCTGTTTTCCATGAGTGTCTTCCTTTTGTATTTAAGCCCTGTGTCTCCCTCTGTTCTTTGTCGGTTATTATTTATGTCAATGAATTGTATACCTGGTTTTTGTCTTCCCTGTTCTCCTGCTCCCGTGTTTGTTTTGGACTTCTGTTATCATTAAACCCCATTGGATTATACCTTTTTGTTTTTCCATTCATCCTCCTCCGTGTCAGCCCGTGACAGAATAACCGACCTGAAAAATGGATTGCTGTACCTTTTCTCCAGAGGCTGTCCTCAGGGACTTGAGACAGGACGGAAGGCCTCTGGAGAACTACGTGGAGGAGTTTGTTGGCGTGTGCTATCGGGTGAGTTGGAGCGATCAAGCTCTAAACCTGGCCTTTTTGGCCGGTCTGGACGACATTCTGCTCGTCCTCGTCATGCTTCCCGATGCAGATGAGTAACGGCTGGAGGACTTCGTAAATCGAGTCCTCCAAGCAACCGGCTCCGAGTTCTGCGTCGGGGTGACTGATGAGGACTTGAGCGGGGGTCGCCCAGTATCGGTCACAGGCCAGGGGTTCGTTCCGGCTCATCCCGGATCCACGCCTCACTCCTCCACCACCCAGCAACGGGAGCAGGTTAAAGGGGACCTGTTCTCGGAGCCGGTCTCGTCCGGCTTTCCGAAGCCTCTCCAGCCGGTCCCGTCCGGCGTTCCCGAGTCTCTCCAGCCGGTCCCGTCCAGCGTTCCCGAGCCTCTCCAGCCGGTCCCGTCCGGCCTTCCCGGGCCTCTCCAGCCGGTCCCGTCCGGCCTTCCAGGGCCTCTCCAGCCGGTCCCGTCCGGCCTTCCTGGGCCTCTCCAGCCGGTCCCGTCCGGCCTTCCAGGGCCTCTCCAGCCGGTCCCGTCCGGCCTTCCAGGGCCTCTCCAGCCGGTCCCGTCCGGCCTTCCAGAGCCTCCTCAGCCGTTCCCGCACGGCCTTCCAGAGCCTCTTCAGCCGTTCCCGCACGGCCTCCCAGAGCCTCTCCAGCCGTTCCCGCACGGCCTCCCAGAGCCTCTTCAGCCGTTCCCGCACGGCCTTCCAGAGCCTCTCCAGCCGTTCCCGCACGGCCTTCCAGAGCCTCTCCAACCGTTCCCGCACGGCCTTCCAGAGCCTCTTCAGCCGTTCCCGCACGGCCTTCCAGAGCCTCTCCAGCCGGTCCCGTCCGGCCTCCTAGAACCCGCTGCCCAGCCGCCAGAGCCCGCTGCCCAGCCGGTCCAGGCCAACCTCCATATGAGCTCCCGGACTAAGCCCAAATATTTTTGGGGGGGGAGCCATATGGCAGGGATAGCCCTCAAGGCTAGACCGGTCGTCTGCCATCCGGTACGGCCGGCGCCCTTCAGGCCTCCAGAACGGCCGACGCCTTCCAGGTCTCCCGAACGGCCGGCGCCCTCCAGGCCTTCAGAACGGCCGACGCCTTCCAGGTCTCTAGAATGGCCGCCGCCCTCAAGGCCTCCAGAATGGCCGCCGCCCTCCAGGCCTCCAGAATGGCCGCCGCCCTCCAGGCCTCCAGAATGGCCGCCGCCCTCCAGGCCTCCAGAATGGCCGCCGCCCTCCAGGCCTCCAGAATGGCCGCCGCCCTCAAGGCCTCCAGAATGGCCGCCGCCCTCCAGAGTCCCAGAGTTGGACGTATCGCCCTGGAGGTCTCCCATCCCACCAGGTCTGGTCTTCCCTGCACCGGCCTCCAGGACGCCCACCCCCCCTTCCCCCTTTGGTACTGTTTTGGCGCGATGTTGCGCCTTGTGGAGGGGGGGGTAATGTCACGTTTGTTCCTTGCCTGTTTTCGCTTGTCTCATTGTTTTCACCTGTCCCTCATCTTTGTTAATCTCCCGTTGCCAATCTCATTATTAGTTAATTCGTTTTCACTTGTGTTTCGTCATTGTTAATTAGTTCCACACCTGTTTCTGTTTTCCATGAGTGTCTTCCTTTTGTATTTAAGCCCTGTGTCTCCCTCTGTTCTTTGTCGGTTATTATTTATGTCAATGAATTGTATACCTGGTTTTGTCTTCCCTGTTCTCCTGCTCCCGTGTTTGTTTTGGACTTCTGTTATCATTAAACCCCATTGGATTATACCTTTTTGTTTCTCCATTCATCCTCCTCCGTGTCAGCCCGTGACACATATCATCTATGAGAACTTTATTTTGGGGACACCAGAGTCAGCCGCAGGTCTCATAAGCAGAGAGAAAATACTGAAGCTAAATTTCAGCTGTATTTACCCCCAAACACAAACACTTTCTATGATAGACATCAACCCACTGGAGATTTTATTACAAATTTGAGCGAAAAAATATATGTGAAAATCTACAATACACGATGCACTTTTAAAGTGTAGTGTATAATATGTTTTAACCCTTAATACAAAGAAAAGTAATTTTTAACACAGATGTGTCGTTTATTTTATCAGCCGTTTTAACGAGATTCTTCCCGCTGGTGAAGGGAGGTATCAGGTGAGAATGGTTCCATATCAGGATTCTGAGTTCTCTCAGCCCTTCACTGGTCGTGTGGATGCAGAACTCAACCAGCAGATGTTTGTTGAGGTTGGTGTTGACGGGGTTGACAGTCGTCAGTTTGCTACAGTGATTGACACATGTTGGGCTACACCTGTGAATGATCCAGATTACAGTCTGCACTGGGATCTCATCACTGGAGAGTAAGACACAAACATCACTTTGAGCTTCTTAACATGTTTAAAGACGTGTTTGACTTCAATAAATCATCATCTTTATCTTCAGGTGTCCAAATCCACAAGACAACACAGTTGAGCTTCTTAAGAATGGTGCCTCAACATCCAGCCGTTTCTCCTTTAGGATGTTTATCTTCAACGCAAACGCCACTAAAGTTTACCTGTACTGTTCTGTTCATCTGTGTCTTCTGACCAACAATCATTCTCTTATAAAACTCAAGCACTTCATCATTTTATCCTCAAATTCTCAGTTTATAATGTATGTTGTGTATACACAAAAATTGCAAACATTTAAGCGGCAGTGTTACTTCACTTTTCTCTCTATTGACTTCTACACTCACATACGAATGGGTCAGAAAGCAAGCCGGTCTGAAGATATATTCCGCATTTCGAGTTTGGCGAACTCTGACCTGTGAATTCACATCACCTGAGTGCGTGAGACCAATAGAAGATCAAAACGTTGCAGCGTGACCTCATGAAAATGTGAATGTAAAAGGAATCGCTACGGCCCATTATCGCAGCACCATCCCAACAAATTTCGTAGAAATGTATTTTTAACATATAAATTAAAAACATGCAGAAAGAGAAATTGAAAGTGTTTCCATTTCATGTTTATCAATGTGATGATAGTCATTCACTTGAGAGAAGTCATGTGATCTTGCTTCGCTTCTTTGAAGAATGTCGTTTCACTGGTTAAAATGTTTATTTGGAGAGTAAAACACTCCAAAAATGGCTGGGTTAAAAACAACCCAATTGGCAACCCAGCGCTGGGTAAATATTGGACAGAACACATGCTGGGTTAAAGTAACCCAGCACACTGGGTTACACATGATAACCCAGCATGCTGGGTTATTGAAAAAACCCAAAATGTAGTCATTTTAACTATTCATGTGTTTAATTTTGGGTTATTCTTGCTGGGTTATTCCTAATTTATTCTGTACTTCAATGTCAATCAAGACTATTGACATTTATTTTTAAAAAAATAATTTTTATTTGACTGTAAAAATAATTGTTAATAAAAATGTAAACTTTTACACCCAGTAACAGCAGTATTTTTAGATTTGCATAATTAAAAGAAAACAGTTTAATATAATAAATAAAAATGTTTCATATCAAACATTAACAGGCATTATAAATAACATTATAAATGACTAATAAACATACTCCACAATATGTAGCAATTAATGTCAATTAATAAAAATAACTAAAGACATATAAATTATGTATAATACATTATGAATTACACCACTTAATACACTAAGAAACCACACGTGCAGCAAATCAACTCATTAAATACAGACTACTGATGGACATCTGCTGTCCTGCGTGTTCAAAAATTGGACTTATGGACTTCGGATGAACAAAAGTTGAAGTTTATTCATTTGAACTCAGCGCTGGGCTGTCTCACACAATCACTCTGCACACAGAGTATCACCAGAGATCAGCCCCGCTCAAACAGTGTACAACATATTTATTAGTGTATGTGAGAGGTGTGTTTTCAAGCTTGCTTCGAATCTTGACCAATCGTTGGACCAGTTCTCAGCTGACGTTTTCTTCTCCTCCAATCATGTTACACCCGGTTCCTGTGTAAACTATTCCTGTGTGCTTCCCCCAACTTGATCACATCTGTTAACCCCTGACCTGAGGCCCCAACGGCTATGGAATGTTGGGCAACCATAGCCGCGCACACACATTCTATTCTCCTCGTTTTCTGCAACATATCATGAGACATATCATAAGACATAGCATAAGACATATCATAAGACATAGCATAAGACATATCATGAGACATATCATACACATCCCCCACACAGTCTTCACATATGGTTTGTTTCTTAAAACCCTCGCTATATGGGTATGTGCGTTGTATATGCAGGATGCTCTCCTGCATGGAATGCAACACACACACATACTCCCAACCCCCATATGCTGTTGAAACTATCTTCCTGCACTCTAATATGCAAGCTTAGTTTTCACCCTTTTAAACATACACACATTATTCATACTGATATCCACTTAATGCACACAGTTTTACTTATTGATTATACGTGATCCATAGAAAGAAAATAAAATGTAGTAAAAACGTAGATTGTAATTAAATGAACATTGTAATACAAAACAGAACTTTAAAACCCTTCAATCCCTCTCTTGACCTCTGAAAGAGGTCACACACATATTATACATCCTACAGTACACCTCTTCATTATATGAGGCGGAACATAATGCCTTGTTGACTGAGCCATCCAGCGTATGGTGATCGAGATGACAATGAGTAGTCCCATGCATGGCCAATTCTCCCACAGCTTCATATTGACCCTGCTACTGGTAATATAGAGACACACAGTTCCAGTGTGGGAAGTTCTGGTTACAGATGCTTCCAAATCGAGATGCACAGCTGTAATGTGGGAATTTCTGGTTACATAAGCTTCCCTGAGTCTTTTGCCAATGCTCCTTTTATACCCAAGAACGATACTGTACTTAATGTTCATTGTGAATACAATGGTCATTGTGAAATTTAGTTTAACTCGTGGCTGACGAGATCATCAAATGGGATGCCAATTTATCTGTGAACAGGATTCCCCGATAAAGCCAATCCTCGTAGAGGAGTGCAGGTAATGTCCTAAAGTTAAAAAAAAACTCTAATACACTCTTTGTTGGGTTTGAAGGAACTAGACTCCTTCACCCATCGCACCCAGAACCCCAAAACAATACCAAGCATAATGTTCAAATCTTCATAACATTTCAAAACATTATAACCACAATATAGAATGTGTAATCACTTTTCCAATGATCAAAGCCTGAAGAAATGTTGTGGATGAGAGAGGTGTGATAAGAAAAGTTCAGTTTGTGGACATCAACCCCTGATGGGAGGAAAGGATATCATTCCTCATGATCTAGCAACAAATGGTGTTTGATTGTTTAGTGTCTTCGCATCACAAACAACCTTAGTTCTTAGGACTTTTCCACCAGCTGCCTTACAGTTCCTCCCCTGATCCCTTGGGGCAATCTCAGAGCAGTCCCAAAGGGGACATTTTTAGGCATTCTTTGTCATTGTGTATCAATTACTCCAGAAGTCTCTTTAGATCTGGCACGGTGCAGAGCGGGTGGATCTTTGCTGTTCTTTGCCCAGGTTGGTTTCCACCTAAGTCTGATAGTCTGCAATATAATTTGTTGTACCAAGTCCATTCAGTCAGAGCCCATGTGCTCTGTTCGTAGAAGGTGTCTTCCCACCGAAGAGAAACATCTTTTTTTTAGTAGTATCCTCCCCATGATATTTATCTGACCCATTTATCCTTAGTTACCTCTAAGTAGAAGGTATAGTTTGCAGCGCAGCTCCATAGGTTAAGGAATTCATCTCACTAATAACACACCATTGTGTATGAGACACCTGAACGGCATCTGCATAACCATAGAACAACTGAACACTGATGATTTTAGTAACATTGGGATAAGATGATAAAGGGTTACAACAATAAAAAAAATAAAAAAAATTCACGGTACCTGGTGCGAGTGGTGAATAAGCTCTCAATTTCATCCAAAGCCACATAAAGTGATCCCATTTGATTACCTGATTCTTCACTACTATGGTGGAATTTAGATACTTTGAGTATTTTAAAGGAAGAGTGGCAAAAGTCAATTTAACTGGCATATTCTCCAGTGGTATACATCATACAATAATAGTTTATAATTATATCTTTTAAATATATTGCAACCAAAATACAAATCTACAGTATGCATATAAATGTATTTTCATGTGTATATACAATCCAGATACAACGTTATGCATAATATGGTATAGTTATATAACTTATTTTAATAACCATAATAGTGATTCAGAATACTCAAATACGAGTTAACCCTTTAGATCTATCATTACAAAGAAGTATTAGGACATATTCTGAATCTCTAATATAGCTTTTGTCAAAAAATTCTGTGAATGTTGATGTGTACAGTACGCTACGTCACGTTCACTGGCAAAAATCTGATTGAGAATTGCGAGGCCGATTGAAGAAGCGCCAGCACTTCAGATCTAACCACTCTTTAAAAATATCATTAGACATATGTTAAAAAACCAGTGTGCTATCTGGTTTGGAACAATGACAATGATTAAAATTGAAAATTGCACAAAATTTCAATTTCACATCTCTTCATCAGAAATTAAACCATTTCCTATTCCATACAACTGTAACCATGCAGATCTCCTATGTACATTGCAAGGTTTCACATAAATCAACAGAATTGTAACAACAGGTTTTATCTTATAATTAAATTAGCATCATGAGTTTGTCCTATGTGTGAGATGCTATATAGTTGTGTGTATGCATGACAGGCTATAGATCCTTCTTATGTATCATATTTGAAATCTAGACTAATCATCCTAGGCGATGTGTAGTGTTTTGAGTCTGGATAACTTTAAGGTTATGCCAGATAATCATTTTATGAGGTTGTAGTAGCGAAAGTGTGTCCACATGGCTATGTGTTCATGTCTGGGAGATGGGTATCTACAAGAATCTGTGTTGCACAATTTGGATCCGGTGCTACACCGGGAGGCCGTGTAACTACTTCTGTGATGTAACTGTGAAGTGTGAATGACCCCTTGAAGTATAATCTCACCCATCTCCTCCATTTCAGGTTCTAAGACACCTCTCTGGTATCTGGACTCTATAAGGAGTCATAGTGATCAACCTGAAAAGAAAGACTTTAGGATAACAGACAGAGATACATTTTTTCTCTCAATTCAGTCAAATCTGTGGGTTAAATATCAGTCCATATGTTGTGGTGCTGTCTGCTTAGCAATTCATTTTTTATGGCACTACCCACACCTGTCCATTTGAGATCTTTGAGGCCTGTAAGGACTAGGGAATTTCTGTGTGATATTTAACAGATGGTTCACTATCACTTGTGCCATGGTATCTATAGTGTTAATGAAAAAGTATAAAAAGTATACCCCCCTTTTTGGCACTGTTTAGTGGACCAATGAAATAAAAATAGAATAATTCTTTATGGTTTTGACCCATAAAAGTTAGAAATGCATGTGATGCTTCACTTTTCACCATATTTATTCTTAAATATTACTGCAATGCCTGCCCCATATGCACAATCTTCACTTACACAGTGCGCTAGAGGTTCAAATGTCACCTTTCTTTTATATGACCAATGTTCCTTTTTCTGCGCTCCCTTGTACTTCACTTTCAACACCCTCCCTCTCTTGGACCTGAGATCTCAGGTCCACAGCCGTCTGTTCCAAAGACCTGCCCACTCATTTGGCGGTGGGATCGGTCCTGGTTCAGTGTCAGGGGTGACCTGCTGTGATAAATGTTTGCTCATAGCGGTTAATTTGTCAAAATAAACACAATGTGACACTGATCTCCTGCCGAAGCGGTGTTGTCGGTCCTGGAAAAGATCGACCTGTAAGAAACTCAAACGGTGTGAAACCAGAAATCCTGTTAATAGAGGAACGTACAGTCATTAATGCTAGAGTTAGTACAGATAACCAGGTCAATTTTGTCTGTGCACAGATTTTAGCCAGTTTCAGTTTCAGAGTGAGATTCATTCTCTCCACTTTGCAATTGTTCCAGCACTATCTAAACTCTGTTGGCAATGCAATACAACAATGGTGTTTCGTGATTTATTAGCTCTCCACACTCTTCTTTCTCCTCCCCTTGTGGAATGTGTTCTCCCTGTTCTTCTCCCTCGGGGGCTAACTGCTGTGCTGTTCCACTGACTAATCTTGTTATTTGGTTTTATTTGCTTTCTTTGTTCATTTATATCAAACGTTGTGTCAGGCAATTCTTTACTACGTTTCCTTGGTTTAATTTTACCATAACTTGCTTCATTTTTCCGTCATACGGTTGTGGTTTTGTCAATAGTTGCAAGTCTAGATATAGTTTTGGGTTTGGGGAATATGCTGTTTGTTCAGAGGTGTCTCCCTGTTCACTTCCTGACTTCTTTGTCTGCTCATTTTCTCCCCCCTCTCTTTTAACCGGACTCAGAGCAGTGGCCGTAAGCGCAATACATGTCCATATTTTAATTCTTCCTTCATTTTAACTTCTTTATTTTTATGTTTATTCTTTTCTAACCACTTTATATATATATCTTTTTCTTCTTCAACATGTCTTTACCTCTTGTGTGGTGGGCGACTGGACTGCCTTGGTTACTAGTGGTGGTTCTTGTTTCCATTGTTCCCCTAATAATTATATCTTTAACTTCTCCCTGGTTCTCTGCGTCCCCATACTCATCTTATTGTCTTCTCCTCTCTTCCTCCTGTTCATTGGGCTCTTCTCTCTGTGGGGTTTTTATTCTAATGCTAGCTTCACTTCCACCCTGACTCCTGATTTCATTGTGATCTACCTCATTTCTTATAGTTTCTAACTCGGTTACTTGCAAACGTATTTTTTCTACCTCATCCATACGTACGTCTAACATGGGTACTTCTACTTCCACAGCATCTTTTACTGTGACTTGTACCTGTTGTTGGGGAAGGGCATATGGAGGAGGCTGTTTTAGCTCCTCTAGTGATGGGTAGAGGCGGGTCTGTGGGGGGCGTGAGCTTAATACTGGCTGTTGCACTTCCCTTTTCACTCATTGACTCCCTTGGCTCTGGCGCACTCACTTCCTCTTTCTTCCTCTTAAGAGGACTTATGGCTTTGGCTGTCATAGCAATTTTAGTCCACTGCCTTAACTCTTCACGGAGTTCTTTGTTCACTTTCTCATACTTTTAGGTGCCAAGGGCACACGTGGTGGGTTATCCCATCCGTTTTCAACACATATCTGACTCCATTTTTCGCCTAATATCGTTGTTTCTTTCTTATGGTGTTTTACCTCTGTCTGAGCTAATATCATATCTTTCATACGATCCCATTGTTCATTTACAGGAAAACACCCATATTCATCACATTCTCTATCAAATTCTAAACAAAATATTTTTCCCAATTTTCCGTAATTTCCAACACACAATTACATACACACAAATTACACATAAATTCCTTCAGTTCGGGGGACCATCCACCCGTGTAATAAATGCGTGCGGACTTTCACCTCACGTCTTCTAAATTCGGGGGACCAACCTCCCGTGTAATAAATGCGTGCGGACTTTCACCTCACGTCTTCTAAATTCGGGGGACCAACCTCCCATGTATTCGGGGGACCAACCACCCATGTATTCGGGGGACCAACCACCCATGTATTCGGGGGACCAACCACCCATGTATTCGGGGGACCAACCACCCATGTATTCGGGGGACCAACCACCCATGTATTCGGGGGACCAACCACCCGTGTTTTCATTCAAATTAACAAACTTCAATTGTTGTTAAATTTGGTTTAAATAATGATCAGGAATATTTGCAATTCAACACAATCAATTTAGAGTAGTCAATCAGCAGATGTTCGATAAAACAGGTCTCTGCTCACCTTTTTTATTTCACCCGGGTGTTGTGTTGAACCAAAGATGTTCCCTCTCTGTTTTTTGTCAATTCATAGTCTTCTAAAATCGTCCGAAATGTCCCTTTTTGCCAATCACATCGGGGTCACCATCTGATGGACATCTGCTGTCCTGCGTGTTCAAAAATTGGACTTATGGACTTCGGATGAACAAAAGTTGAAGTTTATTCATTTGAACTCAGCGCTGGGCTGTCTCACACAATCACTCTGCACACAGAGTATCACCAGAGATCAGCCCCGCTCAAACAGTGTACAACATATTTATTAGTGTATGTGAGAGGTGTGTTTTCAAGCTTGCTTCGAATCTTGACCAATCGTTGGACCAGTTCTCAGCTGACGTTTTCTTCTCCTCCAATCATGTTACACCCGGTTCCTGTGTAAACTATTCCTGTGTGCTTCCCCCAACTTGATCACATCTGTTAACCCCTGACCTGAGGCCCCAACGGCTATGGAATGTTGGGCAACCATAGCCGCGCACACACATTCTATTCTCCTCGTTTTCTGCAACATATCATGAGACATATCATAAGACATAGCATAAGACATATCATAAGACATAGCATAAGACATATCATGAGACATATCATACACATCCCCCACACAGTCTTCACATATGGTTTGTTTCTTAAAACCCTCGCTATATGGGTATGTGCGTTGTATATGCAGGATGCTCTCCTGCATGGAATGCAACACACACACATACTCCCAACCCCCATATGCTGTTGAAACTATCTTCCTGCACTCTAATATGCAAGCTTAGTTTTCACCCTTTTAAACATACACACATTATTCATACTGATATCCACTTAATGCACACAGTTTTACTTATTGATTATACGTGATCCATAGAAAGAAAATAAAATGTAGTAAAAACGTAGATTGTAATTAAATGAACATTGTAATACAAAACAGAACTTTAAAACCCTTCACTACCACACTCGTCTTTCTTTAATATATACACAAACCTTGAAATGTTTGGTTTAAAACAGAGGGAGCAACATAATTGACTGGCCGCTTAATATCCAGAGTGGACACCGAGAGAGGGGTTCCTGAACCGGGAATGCTTGCCTGCGCTCGCGGGGCACACGCGGGTTTGATTCAAATTTTATTAAATTCTCACTAAAGTTCATAAACTTAGCTTACATGTGATGGGGTTCACTAAAATTGTATTAATTCGCATTATCGCGCATCTTCACAGGACTACGCGAGGTCAATGTATGTAATGGTGATCTGAGGTAACAGTTGCTGGTCGTCTAAATGACATCACTAATGTTAGTTAAGACACTGTTGCCTTGCAAAACGTTACAAATTATTTCAATAAATATTCCCGTAAAACGTAAAAAACTTAGCTTTAAATTGCTCCAGCCAATGACTTTGCCCCTTTGTTCTTTAATAAAATGAAAGTTGCGAAGTACACTCAACGTCTTCAGGGCGGTAAGCGCGTGAGACTCATCAAATAACCCAGCGGTGAGCAAATCAACCCAGCACATTAACCCAGCGGGTTTAACCCAACACCTTGAAAACTAAAACTACCCAAAAAGTGTTTAACATTTGGAAAAATAACCCAAAAAAACAACCCAACGGACTCAACCCAGCGGTATGGGTTAAAAAATAACCCAGCCATTTTTAGAGTGAAGAATGGTCTTGTTTGTTTGCCGTATAGTGAAGAGAAACTTAAACCAAATTCAGCGAAATAGTCTATTCATTGTCAGAGAGCTTGTCAGTTATGGTGTCAGTAGTGTTCGTGCTGTGTGATGTTCTTTGCATTTTTAAAAAGATATACAGAAGAGATAGTACCTGTAAACAATTTTAGAATTGTCATTGGAACGTTTTTTATAGGTCATTTTAAGTGTATTTTTCCTGGTCATATAGTGAAAACGGGTCAGATCTCAGGTCCCTTCTACTGACACAGGTATTTCTGATGCCTTCGATTTTATTGATAACAACTGCGTTAATTAAAACCATTTCAAGGAAATAATGCTTGTCAAAAATACCTGTCATTTCATCCGCAAGAATGTCCTCTCTTCAATGCATTATGAGATGACAGTCATTAAACATCAGTCATGAGACACTTACTCGGTTAGCGTGACAGATGAACGTTGTCAAATTACACCAGACATGCTGTTCCAGGCTAGATGAAAATGAGCCAAAAAAGAACAAATGTAACTGTTAAATTTGAATATTTATGAATAGATTGCAATAAAACTATGACATGTACTTTAGCATTAAGTAAATGGTTATTCCAAAGTCTAATTTCCAAGGATGAAAAGGATTAACCACCATTTGAGGATTTTAGTATTCTGGGAATTAATAATAACAGGACTAAAATATGTGATCGCTTTCCAAGTTTTTAGAAAGATTTTTTAAATGTGGACAAAACTTCACGGAGAGCCAGTGCAGAGATGATGATATCTTATCATAAAAAAGATACATTTTGAAAAAGCTGTTGATTTTTAATTGACCTGCAGAACACACAGCCAACAATAACTGACAGTGTGTAATCTATGTTGGGTATGAATGTCTGAAAAAAGGTTTCCAGTATCTTAAGCAGTATGCATGTGTGACAACTTTGAAATATTTGTTAGATGAAAGAATGCTGTATGACACGAAATGTAACAGGTCAAATGTCAGATTTCGATCTTGCATTGTAAACAGATTTTTAACTGTGGCAGATGACACGTCTGCTTTTTCATATTGAGATATTCAGAACTACTATTGTAGAATTAATAAAAAGTTAATTGAAAACTGTATGGAGAACATTTTTCTCCTCGGAGCTCTATAGCTTTCTAGATATAGATGAGGTCTGTGTTGAGAAGCAGTCAATAAGATTGGTAACTGAGAGCTGTTTTTGACATCAGCTGTGGTAGATTTTTTTGTTCTGAACATTTCTCAAGCGTGTTGCCTAACTTGTTGCTAAGGTTCAAGCTTGTAGATGTAATACCACAATAAAATAATTACATCTGTGATATGCATAAACATGGAACCATTTTGTAAGTAAGTTATATGATAAAAATCAAGATTATCACATAAAAAACATTTTTTGAACTTTTACTAAACTTGTTCTCCTTACATTTACATTAAGGCATTTGGCAGGCGCTTTTATCCAAAGCAACTTACATTGCTTTTACCCTATACATTTTACATAGATATTTGCAATGCGCTGGGTTCGAACCCACAACCTTGCATTGTTGACGCAATCATTCTTTGTATTCTGAAAAAATACAGATCATCTTTTCTGTTAATTTCACCTGATTCTTTGTCATTGTCTGCAAATAAATGCATACAATGTTGATTTAAAATTTGGGAGAAATACTGTTAGTAGATCACAGAATGCCACCAAACCGATAGGCAAATGCCTTTAGAGTAAAATTTTAAATCAGAATAGCTGATTTTGAAATCGTCTCTTTTTTTTCGGTGGCAGTATAAACTTTTAAATGAAAACATACATATTTATAAGAAGAGAATAAACACATAAATGTGTTTTAGACTGATTCATAATGATTAAAAGATAGGCTGAAAGCATTCAATAAGATCTATGTGTCTGGAAACACATTCATAGTTTATTCCTTCCAAGTTAATTCCTTCGTTCAGATCTGTTCATGCAAAGATAAAGAATGTCTGTGAATATGAACCAGGAAGGAAAGTGTTTGAATAAATATTTTGATGCCACATGAAGAAAAACTAGTTAAGTTTGATGAATGATTACTTTTGGTTCCAGTAAAGCACCACCCACATTTGTTGTTTAAAAACAGATTTTGTTACCTGCAGCATCATTATTCTGCTTTAACTGCTGAAGAGAGAATCTCACAGATTTTGCTCTGCAGTGGCATCTCAGGTAAAAATAAATGTCCTTTTGTCTTCTAACTATTAAATAATCTATTTTTAATATTCAGATATAGATTTGTTTCATATTTTTTTATATATACATTTTGTAATTGCAGGTGCGTTTGTCACAATGAGGTTTTTAATCTCATTGTTCGTCTGTCTCCTGGTGCTGAATAATAGTGAGTATTTACACACCCCATTAAGAGTCTTGTACTCTAGAATTATTCAAACATGCGAACTGTCAAGATTTTAAATCATTATGACTATTTGTGTTTAACAGGTGAAATAACCAATGGACAAGGATTAGGTACTGTAATAATTTTTTCCTAACATTGAATCTCATGATAAACGTGGACAAGATGATTCTTTAATAATGAATAATACATGCATTTGGATATCAATTCAAAATGAAAATTAAACCTTCTCATATTTTATTCATAGCAGAATTTAAAAGCTTTTCAATTAGTTGACCAAATCTATCAAACCTAAAAATAACACTAAAATGAAAAAGATTTGTTAAGACTTCATATAACGGGTCATTTTTTAGTTTTCTTCAGTTTTAGGTTTTATAAACTGGAAGCTGAGAAATTATTCATGCATGGCTTAGAATGAATAAAATGTCTGCATCTCACAGTTGTTGCGCTTCTAAAGGTGCAGTATATTATTTCATTTAAATAGTCCGGACCTCGTTGCTCACTGGCTCTGAAACGTACAGAAAGACAAACCAAGGGTCACAGAAGGGGTGGGATGTTGATCGGTACTGAATTGGGATGGCCGTCACCTCGCGCCTCATGTAATTAGAGCATTTGGAGTCAGACTGCTGAAGCGCGCACACGAACCAGGAAGTCCAGAACTAAATGATAAATGGTATCGAACTCAAACATGAGCTTTTTAAATCTCTTCCAGACGGCGAACTTGACAAAAGACACAACTCATTTTGTTGTCCCCTCATTCAGCCATGCGCTTATCTATTGATGTAATATTCTTGGGTGTAAAAGGCCTATTGCTATTGATGAAAAAGCGGAAGGAAACTAATTGCCTGCAGAATACAAAAATGTAGCCGACCTAGTGACAAAAGAGCAAAGATAGCGAATTTTGATGCGTGTTTTGTGTAAAGTGTGAGGCTAATGCAGAGAACATGTTTAAAGGAATGTTTTTTTCCTTATAAGAATGCTTAAGATAAAGATAAAAGTAGCATGCAATAATTAAGTTCTTTAAAATGTGCTTTAAATACACTTTAAATATAGTAAATTTTACACTTTGTGTTGAAAGAGTGTTTAAAGAGAGTGCATGTATAAGCAATATAATCAATAATCACTTGTTTTTCTATATCAAACTAGACAGAACGTTAATGCCATAGCAGTGGCAAATAGATTTGGTTCTATTTAATTTGATTAAATTAATGTTTAAGATTTGCAATGGCCTAAATATTTAAGTTAAATTTGTTTATGCTACTATGTAAAGGAACTACTGTTGTAAAAAAGCACATCGTTTGTTTGAAGGATTTGCACTTGTAAATATAGCAGTAATTTAAAATAAAAGATGACAATACAATACTTTTGAAATCATAATTGGATTTTACGCTTAACAATGCGATTTATTGCGATTAAAAATGTAATCGTTGCACAGCACTACGTTTTAATAAACATTCTAATGGTTAGTTGTGGTGATCTTGTCAGGGAGATGTCAATATCCTTATAGCCTAATCGCAGTCGACGTAACTCTTTTAAATGCTGTAAATGTATGTGTGTAATTGGGTAATTTAGAAACTTTAATAACTTTAATAAAGTTAGTTTTTTAATTCTTAAACGTTCCTTTCATCTAACCCACACGTACTTTCCTGAAGCTCAGTGGTAAGAGCATTGTGTTATCATCCTAAGGTTGTGGCTTCGATCCCAGGGGATTGCAAATACCTGTAAAATGTATAGGATAAAGCAATGTAAGTCTCTTTGGATAAAAGTGTCTGCCAAATGCCTAAATACAAATGTAAATGTACTTCATCATGGCGTACACTATAACGTTCAGTCTAATCTGAGGTTGTAGTAGTGTATATTCACATAGTCTTTTCTTGTAGCAACTGTAAGAGTGCGATGTGTGTTTCATTTAATGGCTTTGTGCTTATCGTATCATTTCTACTTTTCACACATATTTATTAATCACATTGTCCCACACTTTCCTCACCAGGCACAACAGACTCGCCACCACCAGACTCAACAGAATATCCAACCACATCAGCTTCAACAGAATCGTACTCACCATCACCATCATCAAGTCTGTAATCTTTTCATTTGTAAACGTTTGCTGTAAATTTCTAATATAGCCACAGTCATTAATGATTAGGGTCCAAGCATTTTCAGTAAAATGGAGAACATGCCCTCTACTGAACAATTTTGAAAGAACAGACAGTGAAGGAAACAAAATCTTACACCACAAATCCCCCCCCCCCCCCCCCCCCATAGCACAAGCCTCCTTATTGTTTTTTTTTCCTAAATGTTCAATATTATTTTACTCGTTAAATTGGTTTCTGTTACAGCAAAATAGTTTTTAAAAGCTGGCAAAAAAGCATGTGGTACCAATATTGACCTCCAGGTGTCACTGTCAGCAAGAATGAAATCTTGTGCTTACAGTGCATTCTCTGCTGATACATCCTGTGCTTAAGATGTTATCTGTTGTTATGTTTAACAACTACGAATGACTCTCACTTAATCCTTGGTGTTTCGAGTCTGACGTCATCACCCAAATATTTTTTTGTAACTTTAACAAACGTATGTAGTTTAGATGGTTAGAGTAAGCTTAGGGTGTGGGTTAGGTTAAAGGTTTTGTAAGACAAGGATTTAGTCAAAATCAACAATCCACGCCCACGGATCTGACTCAAAAGACATAGGATTTAGTGAGAGCTAACTACTAATAGGCCTTTCTGGAGCAGTATTGGACGCCATGACACATGGCTGCATATCAGACTTTCTTCTTACGGTTACAGCTGAAGCTACAGGAGGCTTTTAATTGCATTCAAATCTGCACTCTGGCACGGTTGGCAATCAAACTGCTTCCTATGCCTGAGCAACAAACATAACATCTATAGGTAAAAAACATAATCTATATGTAATAACAACCAAGGGAAATATAGATGATTTATCATTAAACACGTAACAATTTTTATGGCCTTAACCGTTTATTATTCTAATCAACATGTAGCCAATCGATGATCCAGCACAGTTGCCAGTCAAACTATGAAGTAAGAGGTAAAAAATAGACTTGGGGGGTCGCTCAGATATTTGTATATGATTAAAAATGAGTGACAAATAAATGGATGGTACATTTCATGAATTAATTATTTAAAATAATTTATATTAAGTTTGTTTATGGGCTTGTTGTCATGTCTCTTTAAGGTCTAAAGGCCTCTAAGCGCAGGACATTGTTGACATGACTGCTTGATTGTTTTCGCTCTGGTGAAGCTAACTTCAATTAAAACATTGATAACAATAAACCTCCAATATATAATCCATTCAGAATTGTACAAAACTTGTTTTTAAGCTGCTAAAACCAACGGTCACAACTGCAACGTTACTTCAGCATATAAATGCGGGATTTACTATTGAAATAGCTATGATTGACATATTGACAGCCATAGTTAGTTCCTGAACAAAGCAGACTTTTCGACTGAGCTTGTTGAATACTCTGCTGACTGACAGACTCACTCATAACAGTTCCTTGCCGCCACCTACCGGACGTAACTATGACAGCTCATCTATTACTCCTTCTGAGACATTATGAAATAATCATTCCTGTGCCACTGCTGAATCTGAATACCATTCCGTGAGTCTGAAACCCATCTGAATATTTTCTACTTTTTGAGAAATTTCAATGTATTTTGATGTCACATACTTTAACAGATCTTCAAGTGCCTTATATGTAGTCCCCATCCTACACGGGGACCCCCCATATGACTTGATTAAATTCGAGCACTGGTTCAAATAATGCTTGTTGTCCTGGATAATGATATTGAAGGATATAAGATCATCAACATAAATATCCTTGTGTGATTGTGATGTTGTTGGACGCGCTGGTTATTTATACTATATAAAAGGTCAAATGTTTTCGGTGCAGTAATACTAGCGGTCGGTATGTAATGAAGCTGAGGTCTGGCTGTTGACAATTACAGAGAAAGACTGACATCTATCTTAAACTAGAGTTGTTACACTTGACAACACATGCCATCTCAAACACATGATACCTTAACAAAATAATGATATAAAACAACATATCAGCAGAGAAGTGGCACTGTAAGCACAAAATTTCATTTTTAATGAAAGCTGATAGTGACACATGGTGGTGAGTATTGGTATTGCATGCTAAGTGTTAGCTAGCAAAACCTTTTCTTTAGTGTGGCCTCTTGAAGAGAAAAAAATGGAAGAGAACATTTTTTGAAAAAAAATAAAATCACTTCATCGGGTTCACCCAGTAATATGACAAATTTATAACTTAACCAGTTAAAGTAAATTAAGATCTATGCATTTAAGGATGATAGCAGCATTAGATTTAAAGGGCGAGGATATAATCATGTGAGCTTTAGACATAAAAGAGGTGTTGGTATCATTAATACGGCAAGTTTCAGAGAATATAAAAACACCCCACTCATCAGTAAATTAGTTTTAATCTTTGACATGTCCTTACACTCAGTATTAAAAATAGTAGGGTTGTATTACCGCAGAATGTTCTTTACATTACATAGATTGATTTTATGAAAACAATAATAACAGTAAATAGAAAGGACTTTAGCTTGGGCTGGGTTTTACAGGCAGGGTCACATATAATAATTTAAATGTTGTCATTTAAAGAAAAATGTGTACATATTTCTACGATGTATTTTGCTACATGTATATACCCAAATAATTTAAGAATGATGATGAATGCGCTACTTATGTCATACATCATCTCTTAAGAATAATTGTGAGATAATGATGACAGACTTTTAATTTTGGGGGATAATCTCTACTCTCTGTATGTGTCTGAATATGTTTGTCTTTCAGGATCCTGTGCTCAGCCAACAGCACTCTGCTGTCCTGGAGGGGATAACAGCTGCTATCGTGGTTGTTTTTGTGATGAGATATGCGTCATGCTTGGGGACTGCTGTAGTGACTACATCCAGACATGCGGTTTAAGTAAGACTGAAAATTCTCAACATTCATCCGTCCATCTATAAACAGTTTGTCAGCTAGTAAAACTGATCATCTTTCTACAACATAAAATAATATTGTTCAAATAAAAATGTAATGTACATTTCTTAATGCTTAAAGCAAGTTTGATATTATCGCAACGCAAGCTTGGGCATTAACAGCAAAAATGTGCGAATGATTATTAAATTATTTTCGTAAAATTTTGCTTTTGAGAGGTCTATGTCCATTTTTTAAAAGTTTTTCTATTCAGATTTGATATTATTCGCCGTTGAAATTTGTTTGGCTGCTGGCAGCTAAAGTTGTTAGCTTTGAACATGTTAACATGAAGCATAATTGACATTGATAAAAATGTTTTTGATTCACAACAGACACAAACTTCACCACAGTGGCTCCAACAATACAGACAGCAGAGACTCCGCCCACAGAATATTTTACTCCGCCAATCACAACCACAGGTAAAGTATTGACATGTTTCCTTTATGAGACATGATTTTATTCAAGTAATAAAATGTTTTTTCATGATACAGTATTTTGCCGTGTTCATTTTAAATAGTGTCGATCCTTGTCTTATTCAAATTGATTTGCCCTCTTCAGTTAAGTTAAAATCAAAAATTGGACTTCCACCCTCTAGTGACTAGAGGGATCATGCATCCTTTCAGGGAAAAACACTAGGCACACCACATTTTTTTTCTCATTCGAAATTCAGTTTCACTCACATGGTAGATAAACGATCGGAACTTTGGTTCACTGCATGGGACTTTAAAGCTCCAAAAAGCATACATTATAATATCATAACTTCCTCTTATTCAATAAACATGATATCAGTCAACGCTTTTGAGACTAAAGAGAGCTGAATTGATCCCTTTCCCCTTTTTTAAGGTAAAAGAGTAATAACTTTATAACAGAACTTAAAACTGTCCCTTTAGGGGAACACTTTAGAACAGGGGTCAGCAACCCGTGGCTCTCGATCCGCATGTGGCTCTTCTGCCCCCATGCTGCGGCTCCCAGCACTCTTAATTAGTCCCTGTTTGTGCCTGGTATCAAGATGCGTTTCGGTCGATCAGATCACAAGTGGACAAATGAGGCACATTTTGACCACTTCTGCTTGATTTGTTCGCAACATATCTGAAAAAGCATACACAGCCATACAACCTGGCGGGTAAATGTGTTTAACTTTTTTAGATATTTCATTCGAATACACAAAAGACGAGCATGCAATGTACATACGTTTGAGCGTGACCGGAGAGAGTGCAGCGGTTTTATTTATGCTTTGACCGATGTGAGACGGCGCCACACACTGTAAGTGCTTGTATGGAATGGTGAGAACACATTCTGCCTGGTACGTTTTTTATTGATTTTAAAGTCACCATGAAATCACACAGGAAAATCATTTTTGTGTTTCACACAGTGTTGCAGTGATTATCATAAATTATTATTATTATTATTATTTCTTCCCTGAAAAATAAATGTTCAATTGTAATCTTTAATCAAAAACATTAAGCTCCTCTCACTCTCTCAACAAAAACTCTTCACCACATGATGTCAGCAACAAAATAGAGGTAGGATTAAACTGATGGATTTTTAGCCCTCCCCTCCAGTCCTAACTTAAAACAAACCAAACAAATAGGGAAGAGCAAAATAAAGCCCGACCTACAATATTTTCTCATTTCAGAAGCATTTTGCGGCCCCCGACAAATTTTATTAGGTGGGACGAAGCCCAAAATGGCTCTTTTGGTCGCAAAGGTTGCCGATCTCTGCTTTAGCTGTCAAAACTAAATACTTACTGACAGCCTTAAGGTTTCCTTGGGTTTTTTCTTGCAACCTATTTTTTTCATTTAGTGTCCTCTAAACCCTATAACTAAGGATTTTCAATCAATCGGGCACAGTTACTTGAGCCAATTTTATTGGAGAAAAATATTTGCATGGCTTTCTCGGGTCATATTGAGTGCAGTGCACATGATGATAGAATACAGAAATGGAATTCGTTGTGTTAAGAAGCTCAGTAAGAAAATGTATAGACCAGCATGTTTAAAGAAAAAGTATTAAAGTTAAAGATCTCGTGGAGACATTATACTCCTGTAACTACAGTTATATTAAAAATGTTGAAGGTCTATGGAACTCTAGCCAACCTTCATGAACGCCACTGCAAGAAGAAAATAAATATCAATATTGAATATAAAAATAGTAGTAAGAATAGTAGTAATCAAAAAGCCAATGGAAAAGCAGAAATCAAGCTGAACTCCTGGATAAATGTATATCAGTGTGTGATCATACCAAATGTTTCTTTCTGAACAACAGAGGGGTTAACGGAAGAAGACCCCAGTAATGACAAAAATACATCAAATCAAACTTGGCACTTGCTAAAAAAGAAATTGACTAGATCACAATGCTTCTGTGTGAATGTCCTTTGAACATATGATACAATGAGATATGATTTTGTTAAGTTATTTGAGACAAGTGTGAGTTCTTTTTTTCAAGTGTTCCAACTAATATATCCATGTATCATGTATATCACAAACTAATCAAAATATTAAATTTGACTTTTCCTAATGCTTTTCAAACAGAAGTTGACCCCTGCTACAACTACAGTGTTCTTGACGATGTCTGGAGAGCCACCAGTAATCAGTATAACTCTGGTATAATGTGTGACATGTATGTGAATTGGGAGGGCTGGTATCGTCTCTTCATTCATGGTCAGAGCGTTCAGATGCCAGACACATGTGTTGCTCAGTTAAGCTGTGGCACTCATGCACCTCTGTGGCTGAACGGTGAACATCCAAGTGTTGAGGACGGAGTGGTCACCAGAGACGTCTGTGGCCACTGGAACAATGACTGCTGCCTTTTCCAGTCCAATCCCATACGAGTCAAAGCCTGTCCTGGAGATTATTATGTCTATAAATTTGTCAGTCCAACTACTTGCCACTTGGCATACTGTGCAGGTACGTACATTTACTTGTTCTTGTTGTGTACATAAGTGGTTAATAGTTATTTGTTGACTTTATATTTATCATTTTCCCCTTAAGATGATGGATACAGTGACACTACTCCAACCCCAACCATAGAAACTGTGACTGGTATGTGCTGTTGTATTTATTGGGTCAATATCTGGGGGGTACTGTTTTCCATGAGCTGTTACAATTGCTTTGTGTTGTGTTGGTAAAGAAGTTTCTCATTTCTCTCTCAGTATCTACAACTACCATCTCTGACCCATGCTCTGGTTATAACACTATTGATGACTACTGGAGAGACATACACCTGAACTCATACCAGGACTATGGACATGATGACAGTCTTGTTGAGTGGAGCGGCTGGTATCGGCTGTATCTGAATGGAGAAAGTGCTCAGATGTCTGAGTGGTGTGTGAGTTATATGGGATGTGGGGGTGAAACAGGACTGTTTCTCAGTGGTTCTCATCCACGACTTGAAGATGGTGTGGTGACCCGTGAGGTCATGGGGACTAATATGTGGTGGTGGTACCACAACCAGTGTGCCAGCTACAGATCAGATCCCATTCAGGTGAAAGCCTGTCCAGGAGACTTTTATGTCTATAAACTCACCACACCAGATGTGTCGATCTACAGGCCTTCATACTGTGCAGGTGAAGATCAAACACTTCTGATATTTCCTTTTAAGATATTTTTAATTGAGTATTACAAAAAGATTGCACATTTAGGGATAATTTCATGATACATAACAATCATGTTATGTAACACAATCTGCTACTGACAGTTACTCAAAACATGTCTTAACAAAGATTTTCCTAGTTTCAGCTTGAATGAAGGTAAATTGTTTACAGTCACAATGAAGGAAGTTTTGTTATGTTGTATTTTAATGGAATTTAATACGATTCTGAAAGGTCTGCTTGACGCTACTGGTTATAATATACAGTAATTGTTTTAGACCACTGATGTATAAATTTATTGTGATATATTATACTTTAAATTGATGTATATGTAAGCAATGAAGTACTAGAGTAAGTCATGGCTGAAGTCAAAGCCCAGAACAAACTGCTTTATAAACGACGATTGAATGGAACATTGACTAACATCTTTTTCTCCATGCCAGTTTCTTTCAGCAGCATCAGTGATGATCCCTGTTACAACTATGAGTCTCTGGATCGTCCCTGGAGAGCAACAACTGAAAGTGGATTGTACATTTGTGATGAAATCTTCTCCTGGAGTGGCTGGTACAGACTTTATCATCATGGGATGAACATCCAGATGTCAGAGACCTGTGTTCATCAATACAGCTGTAATGCATACTGGGGTCTGTCGCTTAATGGTCCTCATCCTCTGATAGAAGAAGGGGTGGTGACCCGGGAGGTCTGTACGGGGGACTCTTGGGGTGGCTGCTGTGATTACAAGTCAAAACCCATCCGAGTAAAAGCTTGTCCTGGAAATTATTATGTCTATGAACTTGTAAATCCAATAAACGGTTCAGGATACTGCACAGGTACAGCTTTTCATACTTTCTAAATATATCTTACAAATGATTTAAAATGATTTCAGTGTTCTGTCATATAATCCACGAGAGGCAAGTCGACGAAAGCCAAGTGCAGTTTATTTGTCACATAGAGAATAAACAAAGACTTGAACATGACTAAACTGGACTTGACAAACGTAACATTATCCTAACATCAGATAGATTCAAATTAAGGCCAACAAAAGACAGTGACAACATGAAGGCTTTAAATTAGGACAATCAGGATAAGAAGAGACATTTTAAGACAATTAGGGTGGAATAAAACTTCCCAGGCTGTGGACATGTACTGCAATACTTAAACTGTACATAACACTAACCCCTTACTCCATTTTTTTCAGATGTCAGCACTATATCACAGACAGATTTCATAACAACTCCAGCTTTCCTTACTGGATCCAGCGTGATCTTGAGTAAGTTCCCATAATCTATAGACCACTTCATGAAAACATAAAAATTGCTGGTCCAAAATAACAACCTATTTCAGTTTTTTAACACTCTATGTATGATTAAAAATATAAAATTAAACCAGAAGTGCTGCTGAACCACCGATGTGAAATTATGAATAATTTGAGATTATAGTTGATCTTCATGTTTAACAATATCTCATGGAAGAAATCAAACTTCTGGAAGTTCTCTAATTAAAGAAAACTTTACATATATTATGCAGCATTACACATTAGTGTTGTGCGTGTTTGGCTTACATTTGCATTTATAAGTAAAAAGACACTGACATTTGATAACTTTTTTGAGAGACTGTACTCATAAAAAAAACCTACCCTATATTGTAGGTTGTTTAAGATACTCTCTAGCACCTGCAGCTTATGACGACCTATGGTAACATGTTTTAATATGCAGGCTTTAGATTGTTTACTTTATGGATTTAATTAGTTGTATTTGTAAAAGTATCAATAGTTCTTTTGGAGGATTTTGCAGCCCCTAACCTCACCCTAAACATACAAAACGTAACACATGAAGTATTTAGTGCATAAATTGTCAAACAGTATACAAATATTACTAAACAACGTATGTTGCCAACCTTCTGATCTGAAGCCATGAAATGTTTGCTCAGATCAGAAGATCTCCATGAATGCAACACACACAGACATCTCGTTCAGGCATAAATCATGACGCAATGGTTCACGAGGGCTAAAAACACTTTACAATTAAAACTGACTTAATGACGCAGTCGGTCACAAGATACATGAGAGCAAATTACACTTTATAATCAAAGTTGAGACATCATTTCGTCTGGCTATAATTTAAAACCTGTGTTTGACCTGGAAGTTTAGTAGATATGAATATTTACTGCAGATGATGATCATTTACTGATAAAAAATCCATCATTTCACCTCGGTACTCTTGGATTATTTGTACGTTTTAAAAAAACAACTGTGACTGTTTTGTATGCTGTGTTTATGTTATATTATAAATAAATGGCTGACGTTGCTTGTTCAAAATGACTGAATAGTATAATGTAGATACATACAGACATATCTTTCATTTTTATTGTCAGTGTAGATTGCGTCATTGATTAGCACAATTATTTAAATACACTCTTATAGTTGCATTACATTATTTTAATCTCAGGTGACCCATGCTCAAGCTACAACATACTGGACGACTACTGGAGGAGCACACGCAATTACACGTATTGGTATGGATATATAACTGGACATGATGACACACGTGAGGAATGGGACGGCTGGTATCGACTCTTCATCAATGGATCGAGTGCTCAGATGCCTGAGTTTTGTGTTTATTACATGTCATGCGGAGGATTCAGTTCTCTGTATCTTGGTAGTTCTCATCCTCGAGTTGAAGATGGAGTTGTTACTCGTGAAGTCTACGGCTCTTATTATGAACGGTGCAGTTATTACACATCAAACCCAATTCAAGTCAAAGCTTGTCCTGGAGATTATTATGTCTACAAACTGACCAGACCAAATCTAGCCATCCCACTCCCTTCTTATTGTGCAGGTACATTCATTCTGCTACAATCCATGATCAACTTTGTGTGTTTGTCATGAATTACATTTTATTTTTATTTACTACCACTACCTTTGCAGACTTGTTGAAGATACTGTACCTGTATTATTATCTGGAATACTTTTAATCTGCAAATCTTTTTGTTTTTTTATCTTATTATAGTTCCTTTAAGCACTCCAAGTGTGGACCCCTGTGACAGCTACACCAGTCTGGATGAACCCTGGAGATCCACTGATAATTATTACTATAACTTTAGCTACTACAACAGCATGTGTGATTATAATGTTGAGTGGAATGGCTGGTACAGACTCTTCATCAGCGGTCAGAGCACTCAGATGTCAGAATCATGTGTGAGTCAAGGTTGGTGTGGCACATATGATCCACTGTATCTCAGAGACCCTCATCCACAGCTGGAAGATGGAGTGGTCACACGACGCGTCTGTAGGTCCTCATGGAATGGATGCTGTGGTTATGAATCTCATCCCATACGAGTCAAAGCCTGTCCAGGAAACTTCTATGTTTATGAGTTTGTCAGACCAATGGATTGTGCTGCTTACTGTGCAGGTAGAGAATTTACCCTTTAAGCACTTCAAACATATATACTCGTTCGCTCTTTATATATATATTTTTTTTTTCATGTTTTTAGATGAAAGAAGGTTCAGTACTGTCAGGACAGAGACAACCTCAACCACAGTAACCACTGCGATCACAGCTGGTAATGGTATGTGCTGTTTTCTGCTACAGTTACAGACTAGAGCAGTGCTTCACAACTCTCCTGCGAGATCCATTTTCCTGTCGAGTTTAGCCCCAATTCTGATCAAACACACCTAAATAAGCTAATCAGCATCTTAAGGAATAGACGCATTAAATTTAATGCGCCGCTGCTCAAATCTGTCGGCGTATAACAGTACAGCGAGTAAGATTCAAGACTGCTCCATATGCTTTTGAATAGCTCATGCGGTATTTTAATGTTTTAAAAAAAAATCATTTAATTTTAATCACAACCTATTGACACTCTTTTAAAGCTGGTGGTATGTATAATCTCAAAGTTTCTAGGGAAGTTGAACAGGCTGCCATGTTTACAATACCTTTGGGCACCAATTCAGTCATCCAAGTTCTATGTACTTGAATGGGGGAGACATATATTCGCTTGCCAAGATCACAATCAAACAACAAAATATAACCCCCCCACAATTATACCTGATGTAAATTGTACTATAAATTAGAACTAGAACAACAATTGTTGATGCATAAACCTTATAATTGACTTCAACAGATGTGCTAAGACTGGAAAGCATCTCGCAACACTAAACAGAGCCCTTCTTTGGTAGCAGTGATTCCTAAATCCAGTCCTCAGGCCCCCCACAGAATCTTTTAAATATCTCTTTTAATAAAACACCTGATTCAGCTCATCATGTCAGTGTGTTTATTATCTCCAGGTTTCTGGTAGAAGCCAGATGAGTTGATTCAGGTGGTTTGTATAAGAAGAGATTTTAAACGTTTTGGGGGACCTGAGGATTAGATTTGGGAACGACTGCTCAAGAGAATCAGTCTTTATCGTAGGTGGGATTTATAATAGCGTTATATTATCTCCCCATTCCTAGCAATAGAGTTGTGGCAGCTTGTTCATATCTAGTATCTGAGGTCTAATATCTTATGTCTTATATCTCTTATATATATCTAATATAAGATCTTCTTTATTCCAATAATAGGCCCCTTTTATCCATTTGGAACTGGAGATATAGAAAATGAACGCAGTGATGATGGAAGTTCTGAAGTCATCTACCTTCTGCAACCATTTTTATTTTTTGGAAAAACATACACCCAAATACATGTAAGTTAGGATTTTAAAATAGAATCATGTTTTGGTTTTGACTGTGTAACATAAAATTTAGAATAATGAGTACACTCTTAAAAAGGATGTGTTAACATATATACATTTGTGTGTTGTCATTATCTGAAGCGTGTATTATGTGGTGGTCGGGAATTATAGATTCACACATTAAATTCCATCTCCTAGCTATTCAAATTGATTTATAAATTAAAAAAAATCACATACACTTAAAGAATAGTTGTGTTAAAAAAAAGACATTTTGATACATTATAATGTTGCACTTAACTGAACACATTTCTGTGTGTTATTTCTTGGGACAACGTGTTTTGTGTTACTTTTTGCACAACTTGTGGTGAAAATTGTATTTTACACAAACGAGATGACACAAACATTGTGTTTAAATGAATTCAATTTAAGAGTATGTGAACATGAATATACTTTATCATTAAATATGCACACTCTCCATATACGGATACAAATGAAGTAATTTTGACAAAATCACAGCTCTTTACTGTAGGTGGTGATTTTGTTAGACAATGTTTGAGTGAAAGGTGCCAACTCTACTGTAAATGGGACGCAATGATGAAACAAATATGCTCATCAGTATATTCTTTGAGAGTTGTTTTTTTTATGATTATAGCTTTTTATTTGAAAAAAATAGAGATATCATTACTGAGCTAGAATGACAACATGAAAGAAAAGAAAATACAATTACATTAAATACAATTTCAGGGTAATTAAAAAAGAACATAAAAATAAACCACAGCAGCAAATGTTCGCATGAATAATGCATTATTAAAACAATTATTTTAACGCCATTGAGACTTGATTTTGAATTGTCTTGTGACTCTACCAAAACATTTCCACCTGTAACATGCATCAAATATAAGACAGCAAAGGATCCTGACTCTCATTGTTGTTATCAGGTCAACAACAATGGACATTTGACGTTTGATGGGCCGTGGTACAGCTACTCTCCATACGCATTCCCAGCATATGGTGGTAAAGACATCATCGCTCCATTCTGGACTGATATTGATAACGGTGGGAATGGTGTTATCTCATATCAGCAGTACACTTCTGGTGATGTCCTGACACAGGCTACACAAGACATCAACCAGTACTTCCCTGACCTGAGCTTTTCCGCTTCATGGGTCTTTGTTGCAACATGGGACAGAGTGGCATATTATCCACAGTCAGGAACAGTAAGAAATCACTGTACATTTGCAAAACATTTGTATAACAAAACAAAAAAAATATTAAATACATTTTTTGATATATTCTTGCAGGAAACATCTTTCCAAGTGGTTTTGATTTCAGATGGCCATCTATCATTTGTAATAATGAACTATGGTACTATTGTTCCATCACAGCGATATGTGCAGGTACACACTGAAAAATAACAATAGTTTGTATTATCTGTAACCAACTGACTTAATAGACATTTTGAATATTTTTAACATTAGGCCGGCTATGACACCATCGACTCAAGCCATCATTTCTCAATCACTGGATTACTTGTGAATGACTTCACAAGCTTAACATACAGCAGCAATGTCAATCTAACAGGCAGATGGGCCTTCAGAACTGATCATGGATCACGGGGTTGTCAGTTCAATGGTAAATTTATTTGCAATGAAGCTTTAAATTAATGATCTAAGTATTCTTTGTACATTGGCTGTTAAATGTATATGAGGTCTATCAGTTTATAATTAAGGTATTTGTACCCATTAATTATTGTTTTAGGGTTAGCAGTGCAGCTGGGAGATTCCTTCTGGAGTGATTCCACCTGTCAGGAGAGATGCATCTGTACCAGTAGTGGTCTTCAGTGCAGGCTGGAGCCCTGCTCTTATTCCCAAGCATGCCGTAGAGCTGCATTCCAATACTCTTGTCAGAACATTCAAAGGCAAACCTGCACCATCTCTGGAGATCCTCACTATTACACCTTTGACTACCAGGTTTTTCACTTTCAAGGAACTTGTACTTACGTTCTATCAGAGGTTAGTTTCTACTGACTGTTTTTTGGGGGTTATATGTGTTATGAGAAATATTTGATAAATTTGACAGTTTTCAAGTGATTCTGATCTTGTCTAATTGTTTAGGCTTGTGGAAATGGTTTGCCGTACTATCGCATTGAGGGCAAAAATGACCACCGAGGTAGTACACATGTGTCATGGACTCGGATGGTCAGAGTGATTGTGTATGATGAAGAAATTGAACTGATTAAAGATCACTATTATGAGGCAAAGGTTCGTATCAGTGTTTGCTGGAATGCTGACTTGAATATGGTCATGTTTTCAGATTTCTAAAATCTTTCATTACAACATTTTCTAGGTTAATGGGACCCTAACAGCAACACCTTTCAGTCTGCGTAATGGATCCATCCAGGTCTATCAGTCAGGTTTTAGCTTGGCAATCAGCACAGACTTTGGTCTGGTTGTTACATATGATGCATACAGCTGGGTATCCATCTCTGTACCTTATGAATACCAGAATGCCACATGTGGTCTGTGTGGGAATTTTAACCTGCATCCTGAAGATGATTTCCGTTCCCCTTCTGGGGAGATACTGAGCTCAGATGTGGACTTTGCCAACTCTTGGAAGGTAGAGGGGGACACAGACCCGGAATGTCATAATGTCAGGTGTACGGGTCTAGCTTGTGCTGGTTGCAGTGATGACGAAATGAGTGTTTACGGTGATACAAACCACTGTGGGATTCTAGGAGATATGTTTGGCCCCTTTGCTGCCTGTCACTCTGTGCTTTCAACTCAGACATACACAGAGAACTGTATGTATGATCTTTGCTTAGGAGGAGGGTACCAACCCATTCTTTGCCAGGCTCTCAATGTGTACGCTGCTCAATGCCAACAGCAGGGAGTACAACTTGGCCACTGGAGACAGCAGGGATTCTGTGGTAAGACCCCTATTATTTTTACAATGCCATTTTGCAACAAAGTATTTCAATGCAATTGAAAGATTAAAGATCGGTGGTTGTTGAATGTTCTTATTTACTCCAAATATTTCCAGAGATTCAATGTCCTGAGCACAGCCATTTTGAGCCTCAAGGAACAAGCTGCCCTGCAACATGCACTGATCCTTCTACCCCCATGAACTGTCCCTTGCCCAATCAAGAGAGCTGTATCTGTGATGCTGGGTACATTCTCAGTGCTGGGACATGTGTTCCTGAAGCAGACTGCGGCTGCATCTTTGAGGGATTCTATTACGCTGAGGGACAGTCAGTAGTGCTGGATGAGGACTGTGGGAGACAGTGTGTTTGCAGCAGCAGGACAATGATCTGCCATCAGCACCAGTGTGGTCCAGCAGAGGTGTGTGAAGTGCATCACGGTGTGAGGGGCTGCAGACCCACCAGCTATGCTTCCTGTTCAGTTGAAGGCTTAGGATTCTATCACACCTTTGATGGACAAACTTTCAGATATCCAGGAGCTTGTGGACTGACCCTTGCAAGGGTCATGGCACCATCCCAATTACCATCCTTCCTTTTGACAGTGGAGAAAGTACCACGAGGCCTTCAAGGTTTTGCTAGGTTCCTGAAGTTTGAGGCAGAAGGGACTCATGTCTCCATAGAAATGGGGGAAGGTAGCAATGTGCAGGTTAGCCAGAACACTTTCTCATAAGGATTTCATGTGTTAAAAAAGGCAACTTTGAAATCAAATTAATTATTTAATTCTCATGGACAGGTAGATGGACAGATGGTTGGTTTGCCCATAAGTGTTGGATCCGGTCAGATCAGCATCTATCACAGCGGTGTCATGGGGTTTGTTCTGCAAACAAACTTCGGGGTGACCATTAGAGCTGACTGGCCACACATTGTCAGGATAACAGTGCCGAGCACCTACAGTGGTTCACTTGGAGGACTATGTGGGAACTTGAATGGAAATATTTATGATGAATTTATAAGTCCAGATGGTGTCCTGCTGGATGGCCCCCAGGCATTTGCAGACAGTTGGCGTGATGGGTCCCTATCTGCCCACTGTGAGGATCCAACTGACCACTGGGAATCAGGACATTATCAGAACAGCCAGTTCAGTGAGCAATGCAGCATCATGTCAATGCCCAATGGACCATTTGCTGATTGCAGCACAATACTAAACCCTACGCAACGATTCCAAGATTGCATTCAGATGCTGGAGCACACCAGTGGAGCCAGGGAGGCTCTCTGTGAGGCCCTGCGGGGATACACTCTGCTCTGCCAAGAGAATGGCATTGCAGTTGGAGAGTGGAGGAATATTACCCACTGTGGTTAGTATTTTATAACATATGTGATTTTCAGGCTGAAACTGAATCCTCTTCATTACGTTTGAATTGGGCCGCAAAGTTATGATAATCCTGTTCACTCTGCTGCTTGTCTTGTGATTCCAGAACCCATCTGCCCACCAAATGCCCATTATGATCTGTGTGGCTCATCCTGTCCTGCATCCTGCCCTAGTCTCTCATTTCCCTTTCAGTGCACCCTGCAGTGCCAGGAGGGATGCCAGTGTAATGATGGGCTTGTTTTGAATGGAGATCACTGTGTGCCGCCCATGGGCTGTGGTTGTCGCTATGCTGGACGTTATCGACAGCCTGGAGAGCGGTTCTGGCATGGTGAGGAGTGCCAGTCTCTGTGTGTTTGTGATGGGATTACTGGAAATGTCCATTGCACACCCTCATCTTGCAGTGAACAGGAACTCTGCAGTGTGGTGGAGGGAGAGTATGGCTGCCATCCCAGTCCGCATGCTAGTTGTTCTGCTTCAGGAGACCCCCATTATATCTCTTTTGATGGGACCTACTTTGATTTCCAGGGCACATGCAGATATGTGCTGGCCACAGTATGTAATGACACTCGTGGTCTACCACACTTCCAAGTGGATGCAAGAAATGAAGCTTGGCATGGACTCCAAGTGTCCATTACCGTTGAGGTTTTTGTCAATGTCTCTGGACACCTCGTCCACATGTCACAGGACCTAAATGGTTATTCTTCTGTTCGGGTAAGCGAACATAACTCAAAATTTCAATGATGGGAACGTATAGTTTTTGACAAGCTTGGCTTTTTATCAGGCCATGACAATCTAATATTAATTGGACACATGTTTTGGCCAGATTGAACACTCTTGGCGCTATAACACAAATTTAGAGTGTAGAGCCTAGCATAGCCAAAATGTTGGATCATGTGTCTGGAAAGGGAACGTTTTGTTTGCTAAGTAGAAAAAAGCATTTTCTTCTTCTATTAAGGTTGATGGAGAGGTCAAAAACCTTCCCATCCTACTTGATTCTGGCCGGGTATCTGTCTACTCCACTGGATCGAACACTCTTGTTTCAACTGACTTCGGTTTGAGTGTGACTTATGGCTTCTGGGCGGTAAACATCATTGTACCAGCAGACTACCAAGGAATTATGTGTGGACTTTGTGGCAACTTTAACGGTCATACAGAGGACGACTTCATGACTCCTTCAGGTTATTTGGCTGCTTCAGTAGACCAGTTTGGGGCAGAATGGAAGGTTGAGGACGAGATACCATGCAATGATGGGTGTGGGGACAACTGTCCTATGTGCCAAGATCAGAGCACTGCTCATGCCATGTGTGAGATCATCAGAGACAACCAGGGCCCCTTTAGCTTCTGTCACCCTTCTGTAGATCCACAAGCGTACTTTAATGACTGTTCATTTGATGTTTGCCTCTCTGGAAACCTTCATGATGTATTGTGTCATTCTATCCAATCCTATGTGAGGGCCTGTCAATCTGCCAATGCTGTTGTCTATCCCTGGAGAGAAAGTGCATCCTGTGGTAAGTGGCTGGAATTTGGCAATGCTGAAATTGTCCAGTTTATTAAAGACCAAATATTTGCTCATTTAAGAAATGTTTCTTTCGTTCATATTTTAAACCTTAAAAATCATGTTTCAGCAAAAAGTTTGTTCCATTGACAGCCATGATATGTCCAGACAACAGTACCTATGAGTTGTGTGGTACAAACTGTGGTCATACATGCGCCAGCAGCATTGATGCTAGTTGTGAACACACATGCTCTGAGGGATGTTTCTGTAATCATGGATTTGTGAGGAGTCGAGGACTTTGTGTGCCTGTGGAGCAATGCGGATGCTTGTATGATGGATTCTACTATGATGGAGTGTTGATATACTGATCTGGTTGATGTTTGGGTTGACTACTGTATTTACATACATCTTCTTTAGGCGACGTCATTGCACTCAGTAGTAAACATGTTGGTTTGGTTTCAGAAACCAGAAAAGTTCAAACCTTATCCTTTTTATTTAGATTGGTGAACAGTTCTGGGAATTCAGAATGTTCCTACCGTTGTGAATGTTTTGCCCCAAATGATCTGCGTTGTTCATCATCCTCTTGCCCAACAACTATGGAGTGTACAGTCAGAAATGGACATCGCGACTGCTACCGTAAGATTTCAATGAGCAGTAAATGCAGTTGCCACATTCTCACAGCAAAAAATATAGATAAATACGTTCTGGATGAACAGTACAAAAATCTTTTGACTCTTTAATATAATGACTTTTGACAGTCATAATATTAAAAAGTTGGGAGACCAAGCATAGTAAATAATTTGGTGTCTAATGTGTAATGGTTATGATATGTGTGGCACCTACAGTCAACTATCGCTCAACGGTCCACATCCACAGTTGAAAATGAGAGGTGGTCACGGACAAGTCTGTATTCCATACAAGTCAAAGCCTGTCCAGGAGATTATTATGTTTATGAGTTTCTCAGATAGCTGCATTGTGCTGCATAGTGTGCATGTAGAGAATTTGCACACATGTACTTAATCTTTTATGAATACAATAGTCTCACACATGTTCCAACAGCTTACCTAAAAAATAAATTCGTAGTAATACTATTTTGATGAAAGTAACTAGTCAAAAAA
>CM017893.1:3363080-3415831 GCA_008369825.1 Triplophysa tibetana
AATTAAATTTGAAATGTGAACCTTTGGTTTGGGTCTAAAGCAGGGACCTGAGTCATCATTAATTATTTTTATTATGAACCTTTGAAGTCAGGGCTCGCTTACAGCATTCCTGAAATTATGTTCCTGCAGGTAATTTACCTCCAAAGGCCCAACAGTTAAATTGTATGTCAGATTAGCTTCCTGAGGGTAATTTACTTCGCACAACCCAGCAATTACACAGTTTAATGCTGATCTCAGTTCAGCCTTACTCACACTACAGCTTTTTTATTTGAAGAGCACACAGATAAATTCTTTTATTTGACCGACATCAGAGATATAAGAATATGAATTTGGACTTTCCCCCATTTTCCTCTGATTTGATTTTAGGTCATGGTTTCATTTTTCAAGAAACTGATCAAATACTACATATTTTTTATTCACTATAAGTTTCTTTGGATAAAAGCGTCTGCCAAATGTCAGTTCAAAGTCATGAAACACAAATCAAAAAAACATTTAATTACATCAGAATATAGTCTTTTCATGCCCATCAAAAGAGAAAGATGCTTTTTGTCCAAATGGTCTAGTTTCCAGCATCTACCAGTGGGGGTCACAATGACCCATGCAGCGAACCTTGACCTTGGTGACGTGAGCTAATGAGCACTTTTTGAAAGACAAAACCTTCATTAAGTTGTTACATGAGTAAATCTTAAAGAAATTCCAGGTCAGTACAACACCCCAAACTGCTTCCTTATCTACACTTTTTTGTTATGGCTACATTTATCTTATACCAGTCTGTTCAGAAAAACCCCAAGGTCTAGCAGCAAGGCTGTTTTGATGTACGGTCCCTTCAAGTGTACATTTCATCAGTGTGTGCACCATGGGAACTGAACCCATGAACTTGGCGTTGCTAATGTAATGCTCTACTAATTCAGCAACAGAAACAGTAGGATGTGCTGCTAACCAAACAACAATTTCCATTAGCTGTCCAGGTACATTAACCCCCTTGTTTCAGACAAATAAATTGCATAAATGTATACAATGTAGAAGTCATTCCTTAGAATAAAAGCAGACACCAAAGCGGAAACAACAAAGCAGAGACTATAACCAAGTACATGGGGACGCCACAATTGCGAATGAACACACCTCCAAATTGACAAAATTATTTTTGTCATTCTTAAAAACTGGCACAAACCCTGTGGTAAAAAATTGGCATTCATTTTTATGGTGAGAAATGGCTACAGTGTTCTTGCGTATTAGGCAATTAAAAGACTTGATAGTCATCTGTTCTTCTTCCATTTCATTCATTTACTCTTAAATAAAGAAAATCCAGTGCTTCCATTCGCTGCAGGCTCTTTTTATCGTGCAACATATAATTCAGCATGTTTATTCTTGTGCTCATTGCCTCTATTGTTTGAGCTTTTTGAGTATTGTTGAGTTTTGTGGAAAAAATCAAAAGATGTAACTGTTGGGGTGAAATATTTCTTTAATTATTCCACTTATCAAATCTACACTACGTTGCATGAATTTTGTTAAGATGAATATGTTAAAAGTTATCTGCGTACAGCAACAAAAATATTGCGTTTCAGAAAATTCTTTGCATGCAGTCTGATTGGAAATATGAATTAAAGTAATGAAAGTTTAGAATTGTATGTTGATTATTCCGAATGAATTAACGGCGCATTTTAGAGATAAGAAGATGTATTTTAGAAACTTTTGGTTGTGATCGTCTTTACTTCCGTATTCGGACACATTTCTGAGCAAAAGGAATTTTAAAGGAGAAAATAACTGGTTTGCATTTTTCACTTTTGACTGACTGAGGGGAGGAGTTAACAGATGCTCCGGCCAAGCCATCTTATTTACATCATTTCAGATGGACGGTCATTTCAGGGCGGAAGTGCTGAAGATTATGAGGGTACATGAATTTTAAAAGAAAATGGCCCACATTGATAAGCTATGTACAATAAACGCTGCATTATTTCATGAAAAAAATAAGAATTGTCATTTTTAGTTTCACGGGGATTTAAGGATTTTTCTCTTTTGTCTTTAATTGTTTGTAATGACATTAACTAAATGATGTAATTCTCCTGAATAACGCAGAATTGCGTCATATTACCATCACATTCACTCTTTTTAAACATACATGCTTTAGCAATTGTAGAAAAGTTTACTTTCCTATTCAGAAGGAAAAATAAAAATATATAAATTTAACATATGCCTATTTGCCACGGACGCTTTTATCCGAAGCGACTTACATTGGATCTTACCATGTATTTGTTTCTTTCTATGTACAAGCCCCTGAGAAAGAACCCATGACCTTAGCGATGCTAGCGCCATGCTCAAACCACTGTGCTACAGGATAGCACAGGAAATAAATTAAACCAGTCTAAGATTATTTACTGCATTGACTGACCAGGCCAACTCGCTTGGTTAAGAGACAAATAACCGTAAAGACTAGTTTAAGCTATTTTATCAGTCTCCTTACAGTACTATACAGATCATGGCTGGCAATAATATCAGAACAAATCAAATCTGCTGCATTTTTTTTCTCACTCTGTCAACATTTGACATATTTTTCTTGTCTTTCTGAGCTGAAATGAACAACATTTTAGTTTCACTTATAAAACGCATTAATTACAGTGATTGCGAATATGATTCCCGCTGTAGGTTTACCAACCCAGCATCACCGCATTTCTGCATGAATGCTCAACCGTGACAACTTCATCAATTAAACCACTGCTTTGCATCTTAGCTCGGTCAGGGCCTCGTCCACGACGGCATTAGCGATCTAATTACGGTTTTGGAAGGATAATGGCTTATTTACAAAAGGTGACCAGACGTCAGGGTCACGTTCACTCAAAATAAAGCAATTTGCACTGATAGACCCTTCAAACCTGCATGTGCAGGTAAATGAGAAGAATTATTGATGTGGAAGATGCTCTTTTCCTTGCCCCACTAGTGTGAAGAGGCTTTTGGATCTCAAAAAGGTCTGCCATCGCGATGCTGTGAAAAATAGCATTATAAAAAAGCGTGTGAGGACTTTGGTGCCCCCTATGTAGAAGTTCTCAAGTGCAGATGTCAAGCAGCACTAGAAGTTATAAGACACTTATCCAAAGCAACTTAAAGTAGCATACATGAATATTTCTATACCCTAGGAGTCAAACACATAATCTTTGCAAACCCCAGTCCTATAAGTACGACTTTAACTCCCAAAAAAGTCCTTTTTACATCTAACAACCAACAAACAAGATTTCAGAGGACAACAACACGGATTTCCATTCTAAATAAATAAATGAATGGTCTAAAAACACCGGAACAAATATTTTTCTGTTCTTAACAACACAGCGGAGTGTAAATGTCAAGAACACTATTTGTCTTGTTTTTTAGTTGTTTTCCTTACAAAATGTACTGAAAAGTAAAGTGCTTTGTTTTTTCCGAAAGGCTAGTCATATGATCCTCAACGGTTTAGGAAAAATTAAGAAAATAAAGACACAAGCTTTGTTGGCATTCTGAATAGTCTGTACTTTGACCTAGAGTATGACGTAATAACTGCAGAAATCATTTCAGGTTACTAAGTAAAATTTAACCACACAAAATTTAGCTGTTCCAATAGTCCTTAAAGGGGTTATTTGACTTGGCTAAAACAAATATTATTGTCTGCTTTAGATATAATACAATGTGTATACACGATTTAAGGTTTAAAAACGCTGTATTTTCCACATACCTTGCATGTTTGTATCTCCTCTTTGCTCCGCCTCTCTGAAACGTGCTGATATTTTACAAAGCTCATCGCTCTGAAAAGCGAGGTGCGCTTTGATTGGACAGGCGTAGTGATTGGTCGAATACTGCAGGGAAATGTAACAACTCTTACCGTATTCGTAACATCAGGCTGCGCTGGCGACGGTACGATGAGATTTACAAAACCGCCCACCTCACATGCATATAAATTTGGGTGGTCTTAGTCAAATCATACCACAAAGTGACGTACATGCGTGGGGGTGTGGTTGCACGAGTCGTTTCAGGCAGGTCTGGGTTCGCATTCGCTTTTAGATAGAATCCATCTTTTGATCCGACACTTACATTCTTGAAATTTTACATGTCTAAAAGATGCATGGGAAACTTTTAACACACCAAAGAAAACACGTATTTCCGCCATATGACCCCTTTAAGTAGCGGCCATATATATATATATATATATATATATATCATGTATGCCAGCATTTTCAAAAACACAGCATGCAAACCAAGTATCATCTGATGTACTGCATAACTTTATGCAAACAATAGTAGAATATGCATATTCCGATGTAAGGATAGTTTTACTTTGATTTGCGAATCTGTTAATTTAAAACTATTTACAAACGTCACGAACCACACACGGATGTTGTCAACGTTAATCTCATGTAAAAAAAAAACGTTAATCTCATGTGTGCCAATATTCTATGAAGACTGCGCATGCGCACTGGCTAATAAGATACTTGCTATACATTTTCACATCTGCAAGCAATTTAACAGTATCATCAATACGTTTTGCAGCACACATACCTGAAGCAGGCTGACGCTGTTTTGCTTCTGTTTGTTTAAACATTTTTAAATATCCAACTCCATTACGATATTCAAATAAATCGATCCTCTCCAAGTTCCCTCACATTCTGTAGGCTACTAACGACAGGTGTGAAAAGATCCTAAAGCTTTAATCTCGTTGGCTGGTACGTACGTTCAGCTCAAAGACGATTGGCCAATTGACATCTCAGTCATTGCTCTCAGTGGGTGGTTCTTGTCTGCGGGGGGAAACGTCCTAAAATAAACGCAAAACTATGGAACTGAAGACATTTTATTTTACTACACGTTTAATTTAAGGGACGAGTACATAAAAAAAATGTATATATTTTAGTATAAAATAATTGAGTTAATCAAATCCAAAAGGACGACACCTATGAAAACTGATCGACGATTGGCCAGTTTACGTTACGTGTGTTTACGTTGCGTTTCTGTCAGCACTTTTAGTCTGCGTGCGCAGTTCTTATTACGAAGAGACACTCTCGAAAATGCGATGCAGAATGATAAATATGCCACTCATAAAAACTAGGTTATAATAATAAAAACATTCGGTGTTCTTCAACATTTCTTCATTCCCGGTAGGCCAAGCTTCGGCTGTAGGCTCAAGCGCTCATCCGGCAGGCTTTAGAATAGTTTATATAAAAAAGGCAGGTAGAAAACAAGCATATTTTGCTGTCTTTCTTTCTGTCTCATGAGAATTAAATGCAATCCTATCAGCTCCCGACAGGTTCAGTAGGACTATAGCTCTGAGTTGGAACACTTTCTACCGTGGGTGTTTTTGAGCTTCAGTTGGACAGAAAAGCTGGTGGCTCAGGTTATAATGAACTGTCGGGTATTATTCTTTATTTGCGACAGATGCTCGGTTTAATTGAAGTGGAGGAGAGATTTGAATGACATTATGTGCAATGATTTCAGAGTGCTGGCTAAATAAACACGTCTGGTTTAGATGCACGTCTTTGCGGTGTAAACAAATAAGACTAAACAAATAAACCTAAACCGAGCATATGTGCATCTGTCAACATGTTATGTTCATGTTTCAGAAAATTAGCCTATGAGGAGATCATTCATTCATTCATGATAAAATGACAAAATGTGAGCCTGGCTGTGAAAAAAACAGATAAAGTCGCGATTGACTTTTCTAGTGTAAAAAACATTCTGTAAAAATAAAATATTGACCAGTTTGCCTAGATATTGACTGATTGGGACAATGCCAACGATTGAAATGGATTTAATTCAACTTTGATGCTTGTTATCTCAACATCTTTGAGCTTTAAAGTGGTTTTCATTGCCAGGGTAACATGTTTTGATTATGATATTGCCACATCAATTCTCTACTTTGAAATCATTTTATTTAACTATATTTGTTAAAAAGTACAGAGTAAATACATTTTTTATTGTTCCTCAAAGTTACTAAAGTGATTAAAAATGAATCGTTATGGGAACCAGAAATATGTCTTGAATTCTCCATCTGTACTGTGAAATGTTTATCCATTCTGTACAGCAACAGGCAGTCGCAGTTGTTTTTTAAGAGTTTCGTCAGCCAAATCCTTGACACACTGCATATGTCTTTGCCTTGTATCTGCTTGGCCAAAAGCAGAAGAAACAATCCCCTGTCAAACAATCTGCTCCGGAGTTAGTGTACAACATTCTTCCAAAAACTCACGGGTGGAGAAGTCTTTATACTGATAGTATCGCTTATTTATGTTTTACGGAAGATTTGCAATATATTCTATACACGTATTTCATAGTGTTACTGTTTTTCTTGTTTTCTTTTTCCTTATTTATATATTTTTTGACTATTTATTTTCCAATATTTTTGTAAAGATGCTTTTCAACAATGCATATTGTGAAATAAATAACTTAACTGATTGAAGGAGCAATGAAGAGCAGTGTTGGGTGTAACTAGTTACTAAGTAGTTAGTTACTGTAATTTCATTACTTTTCCCTTGAAAGGGTAAAATAAGGGATTACTCAATTTTGTTCTGTAATTGAATTACAGTCACTTCTGATGTAATTGAAGTAAATTCTTTGTGTAATATATGTGTGTGCAATAGTGAAATTGACATACAATTTCAAAGTCTAACTTTAATATATCATTTTCACATTCGAATACTTTGATCATTTATATGATTTATTTGAATGAATTAAAAGAGTTGTTTCATGTCTATCCTTGAATCACTTAACTCATCAAGGTTGATATAGGGTATAGAAAGTTGTTAGTAATTAAATATTTTTTCGGGACAGATTATTTGTACTGTGATCTTATTACAACATTAATAAGCGTATGTGACATTGACATTATTACATCAGGGTAAAGAATTAATGTGGAAAGACAATTTTGTTTAAATTTTTGGATGAGAGAAACTCATTGCAAAACATGTAGAAGTGTTTTCAAACTTTAAAGGGATGTGACAATGAAAAATACCCTTTGCACCCTATTTCCACATGAAATCAGCGTTTACCACCTGCTATCACCCAAAACACATCTTAATACCTGGTGAAAGCAAAGCTGCCTTAATCCCAACGCTATCTCTGAGAAACAATCGAGTTAAGCCTACATCCGAAATTGATTGTAGACATTTCACTTGTGATTTTCTCTCATATGGAGTAGTAAAAAGATTTAAAACAAGCTGTAACTCGAGAGCTGGGCTGAATTAGTGGTTCATCAATGAGAACAGATTGTCTGGTTCAGTATGTGCTGCAGGTCTATTGTCTGTGACTGACTGTGCATTTGTGTGCTTTATGTTCATGAGCATTTCTGTGTGTGTAACATATATTCACATCCTCCCCTCCGGCATTCCATAAATACAATCTGTGGCATCAGCTCAATATTCCTCGTCCATCGGAGGGTCACTCCGGAGTGTTAATGGCTGGGCTGAACCTTTGTCCCGCCATATAAATAACGCTTGCGTACAGGTGACCCGTGCCGATGTGGGGACCGGCAGGGTAATGCGAGACGCATGCTCGGTTAAACCTCCGGTGTGGTGTGGACAGGCGTGCAATTACTGTATTTATGTGCTGTTTATGTTTATTGAGTGTTGGGTAGATGAACGTTCAAAGTTGTTTTACAATTGTCAATATGTGTAAAGCACATCATTCTACATTACTGCATAAAGATCCATTAAAATGATAATTAGCTCACAGTAATGCCAATGAATTATATTACTTGACGGAAGAATTGTTTGCTGTGATTGTAATAATCAATACGGTGTCAGTTTTACTGAGCTTTGGTGGATCGTATTGCTGGTGCTAGCATTTGATGAAAGGAATGACAAGGTGACTGAAAGACAATCCTTTTTACATGTTAAGAAAAGATTTGCAATAATACCATGTATTCTATACATTTCATAGTTGTCTTATTTTTATGATTTGATTGTCTTCTATCCTCTTTTCTTTATGTCTCTAGTCTCTGCCCTAATATTCATTTATTATAAAGGACATAAGCAAACAATGCAAAATAAACAAATAGTTTTTTAAATCCAATTTATCATATATTTTATATAATGTAGAAATATGCATATAGAAAAAATGCATTTAAAGTGATAGTTAACCTGAAAATAAAATAATTTATTCTCCTCATGTTGTTCAGAACTTGTTTGTGACGCTTTCTTCAGTGGAACACAAAACAAGATATTTTGAGACTGTATTTATTACTAAAACATATGTATAATTTGCTCGTGATTTACTAGTTACCAGACATTATAGACCCCATTGACTTCCATTGTATTGACATAAAACCACAGAGACATTTTTCAAAATATCTGCTTTTGTGTTTCACAGAAGAAAGAGTCATTTACAAGTTCTGAACAACATGAGGGTGAATGAATAATGGCAAAAATATGGTATGTATTGACTAAAACCGCCCAAATAGTAGGCAAGATGTATGCAAGTATGCTGGGCGTACCTGTCAGTACAATTGCTGTGGAATTTCATAATCCAAATATGGGCGTAAGATTTCCGCCACACTCTTGCAGTATTCAACCAATCACTAGGAACTTGTGAACTGGCCAATCATAGCACACCTTGCTTTTCAGAGCCATGAGCTTTCTAAAAAATCTGAGTGTTTCAGAGAGGCGGGGCAAAGAGGACATACAAACATCTAAAGGCGAACGAGATACAAACAAAGGCAACCGAGCCTTTACAGTGGCCGGTCCCAGACTATGGAACAATCTTTCTTTATCTGCAAGATCTGCATCCTCTGTCCACGATTTCACATCCAAGTTAAAATCTCATTTGTTAATCCGTGCTTTTAATTCATTATAACTTTATAATGTTATATATTATAATTGATTCACTTTATAGTACGGTTGTATGACGTTGCTTTTTACTAAACAAATGAAAATATTAGTTTTAGCCGTTTCATATGACCCCATTTATCTGCATTTTGTACGCATATAATATACAGTAATATGAATAATTAAATTGATTTAAGTGAAGCGAATTAGTTTTTTCAACTTAATACAGAAAACCCATTCTCAGGCTGACTTAATTCAATTTAACGTAGAAATGAAATGTACTTTGTAACTCGAGTTACAGTAACACACTATTTTTGTACAAGGTGCTTGGATTTTAAGACCTTTTGACAAGCTCACCTGCCGAGCCATACTGTGAAAGTTCCTCTAAACTCCATTTAACTACTTTTTCTTTTTCAAAGTAAGTGCAAATGATTAATGCGGACTCTGATTGAAAAGCTTTTGTGTGTGTACAGCATGCACCTTAATACACGAGTAACCGAAAAACTCCAATTTGTTCAGACAAAAACCTCAAACAAACCAACCTCAGCCTGAACAAATGAGTAAAATATTCATTCTCTCCATGTCTCATTATAAATGTAATAATATCATTTTCTTAAATGTGCAGCTGGAGGGACATTCTCAGCTGGACCTCATCTCTCATCTAGCACCGGCGGCTATACCACAGACCCTCCTCAGACCTAAAAGAATAGACGTTCAGCTTATTAACTGAAGAGGCAAACATTTCACAGCTTTTGACTGCAGAATGATCCTTTATAGAACACAGCTTGGAATGGTTATGTAGATTTCTAATAACTGAAATTACCAGACGTGTCTTTGAGGTGGCGGCTCTTGACACATTTATAATTCAGAACATTCACCGCATATAATGCTATGAGCCGAAGGGTTCTGCTGTGCCCCACCGATCCCTTCTGAAGCTCAAATGCCTTTATGGACGGTGCGTGGTCTCTAGACATATAACCAAGTGTGCGTGGCAGAATCATTTCATGTGGTTTCAAGTTTAGCTTATAGTGTTCTTAAACTTTAATTTTGCACTTTTTCCGTTAGAAAATGTTGAGGTTTATTTGTTATGTAGCCTCCTGGTTTAACATCCCACCATGCATTATTGATATTATTTGCCTATATCATTGCTTCAAAAATAAATACAGCTTAAAGAAATGTACATGTTTGATTGAGACTATTTGCTTAGTTTAGCATGAAAAACTCTTCTGATATGGCTTCCAGTAGGCTTTTTGATGAACGTCACATAAAGAAACCGTAAGTGTTATGCACTTACATGTAAAGCTGTTTTAATCAAAATCCATTTGGAAAAAGATTCTAAAGATGAATTTATAAGTTGTCCATAATATATGCATGTTAATCTATAAAAGTTAAAAATGCACTGATATATCGATAGATAACATTTAGATGATTACATAATAGAATAAAATGAAAACAACTAGCTAGGTTAGGCTGACTACCTCAAAAAGCAACAGATATCCGTGTTATATCAAATAGGTGTCAATGCTTTTATCTGTTTCGGGTTTGGTGATGTGACGTTCTTTGAATGATGATTAATATAAACTCAGCATCCAGAAGCCAAATGCTGATAGGAAGCTTGGCATTGTGAACTCTACTGAAGTCCTTTGCTTATAATACCCAGTTTGCCTGTTCGACACGATCTTGTGTGTCAGGTGAGTGCTCTGGTTGTTATTGGTTGCCTTAGACCAGTGTTTCTCAACCAATGGGCCAAGATCCACTAGAAAGATTAAATATAAGACAAAACAAGCATTATTATATGCTTAAAGAAATACAAATCAAAATATTTCTTGGTTTTGGTTATATAAAGAATATACAACTTTCTAGTTATGCGTGGTCTAGAATATTTTTAATTGGCAGTGAGGTTTGAAGTAAAAAAGGTTGCAATTCAAAGCCTTTAAGAGTAAAATGAATAAACTCTGAAACATCCATCACAAAGAATGACATAATTTGATAAAGGTGCTTGCTGTGCAGATTTATGAACTGCACCCTGTTGCTGGTTTGTATCCAGATTGGGTGTGAATTACCATTAAAGTGCAGAAAACACATGGGAGAGTTTGATTAATGTACCGTGCATGGCACCCACTGTGTTTTTGCATTTAAGCAAAACTTAAATGGCAAAAAAGGCTTGTGGGGAATTCCCCCTAAAAAATCCCTCGTGCAAGTGTGATGAAAAGTGCAAAACTAAAACAGCATTGAACACATATCTGTGGTCCCCAAAGCAAAATAAAGAGAAGATTAGGTTTACTTGCACGACCCATTGAATAGCCTATAATTGTGCAAAATAGAACAGTTAACAGTCTACTTAATAAAAAAAGGCTAAGGTAAAGAAATGTATTTATTGCATTTTGAGTAAAAAATTTAACCTCGATAAAAACTAAAGCCAAATTTGTGAAGAGCCCACATTTATAAAGTAAGCAAGTATCTGATAAAGGTCATGCCTTGAAACACATTTCATCTAAATATCAAATATATAAATAAAAATGAATTGTGTCCACAGCACTACAGGTTGTGTTATGGTTTGCACTTCATGCATTTGTTTTATTTTTTTGCAAGATTAAAATGTACAAGATCTGAACAGGATTTTTTGCCGTTTGCAATAACCACTGGGGTCGGCAAGGGGAACAGCAAGACATGATAATAAAAAGCCTTCCGGCTACATTTTATTTCTTGGTTTTGGGGAAGTCTCTGTATTAAATAAACCCTCCTTCGAGACGGCCCGGGTTATTGCTTCCTTCTCAGGAGGTGTTTCTCCTTCTGAGGAGCACAAATTATGCGAGCATGAAAAGGCTGATGTCTGCTTAGTGCACACTAATGTAAATGCATTGAAATGTCTACGACTTCTGCCCTCAGGTCTTCATTCTGTCAACCACGGAGAGGATTAGCTCAGGGATTTTTGTTCTTCGAAATAAAATGTAGGACAAATTGACTTGCATATCCTTGGCTAAATAATCGGTTTCGTCACGCTTTCCCATGGGACATGAGACAACGGAGGAGAATCATAGATGTACTCCTGAAACATCACTGGTTTACTGCACAGTTGCGGAGGAAGTGCGAAACAAGCAAGGATAATTTGATTTTTGTTGTTAAACATTACATTTTTTCATCATTTGTTACAAACCTGTATACATTTATTTGCTGTGGTGAACATTAATGAAAGTTTGGAACTAAGCCGTTTTGGGGTGCACCATTGACTCCTATAGTAGGACTAAAAACTTTAATGATTGTGAATGGTGACCCAAAACGGCTTAGTATTCAATAAAAAAATAAAAGCATCAATCGTGGCAAAAAATGTTTTGCAACAAATGTCAGTTAACAAAATTCTATGTCTAATAAACACAACCCCACCCGTTTCTATCATTTAGCCTCTTCAGTCACTAAAAAGTAGGACCAATACTTTGTAACCTCAATAAGTATTCTTTCATACACACACAAAACAATAAACATATATAACACAAAATAATTTGCTGCATGCCTGATAATGTATACACTTCCACTATATAATTACATTAACATTCTTAGGTTCTATTTGTTTTGCATTGATAGCTGGGTGATGAGTTTGGTGGTTTTCACTTTGAATCATCCAGCAGCCGGCTGCTTGACCAATGAACCCATATCGCACATCTGTGGATTGAAGCAAAACTGAAAGAAGCAGAAAAAACACACAATGGGACTGCTATCAGCAAAGAAATGTTCTATCAGGGATGCTGTCGCCGGCCAAATTCGATCCATCTTGGCCTGCCATTTCAACAAGAGGATGATGAAGTGCCCTGATGGAGGAAGAGGAGAGAAGATGAAGAGATGGTATACGGACAGTGACATTTGGAGGTCCTTGAATTTCTCGCTGGATCAATCCCTTATGATTTATTTAATGTTGAAAAGTGACCCAAGAGTCTAGATTTGGAGGCTCTTACAAAAGGTTTGGATTTTCAGACAGGTAGAGATGATGAGATCTTCTTGTGCTGTCATTGTAAGGAAATCCACACTGATCTTGACATGATATTGTAAAATGTGATTTTAGCTCTTGTGAATGCAGTGACTGGCTCCGTTCAATCCACTTACTGATAAAACAGACTGTAGAGCCGTCAGAAGTACATTGATTCTTTTACCTGACAGGAGCTTATAGCGGAGTGTCATTGGCATCTCGTTGGTGTTGTTGGAGAACTTTTGCTAATTTACTTTGTCAGGAGGCACAAAATGTTTTGGGATGCTCTGCACTATTAAAATTGAAACAATTCCTGAGGGAAAACAACCTAACCAAAAATAATTATTATAATTTAATAATATAATTAATTAAAATAGTTCGATATCATTTTATATGTCATGATAAAGAATGGTATATATGTAAAAACACAGTATGTCAATCTTCTCTCAATTCCCACATTTACTTCCTTTGAACACTTCTTAAAATTACTGGTAAACAAATACTTTTGAAGTTCCTGGGCAGTGGCCAGAAAGTAGCAGGTGGTACTTTTCATTAGGTTTTAAAACGTTGCAATGGGATGTAATTACCACAAAAATAATTATGTTAAAAAAGTGTATTTTACAGCTGTTGGGTAAAATGTTATCAAAAAAAAGTTTATAACAAAGTTTATTTTTCTACTTTTGAAATGGAAATTCATAAACTTGTGGGGACTTTTAAAACCACTCTGTTATCTAAAATCAAATAAATCACAGGCCGAAATTTTATCTAAAAATAAAATAAATTAATATTTAAATAACAATGAATAAAAATTGGAACTCAACTTGAGGCATTGACATGATTTGAAAAAAGTAAAGAACTAAACAGAAACTAGAACTGAAGTAAAAATAAACAAACATGTAGATGGTTTCAGCGGCAACAACATAAACAAACATAATTGGCCCAAACTTATCTTCCAGTAGACTGCAGCAAAGAATCAGTTGCTGTTGATTAGTTTTAATTTAATATAATTAATAAACGATACAATTATCATCTAATGATTATCAATATAAATTAAACATAAAATAAATGGTTGTATAGTAACAAACACAGGCTGGACGTAAAGCTTTCCTGTAGCTCAGTGGTAAGAGCATTTCGCTAACAACGCAAGGTTGTGGGTTCGAACCGATGGGATTGCAAATACCTATGTAACATGTATAAAGCAATGTAAGTCACTTTGGATAAAAGCGTCTGCCAAATGCCTATAAAATGTTATACAAATTTTTTTTTTTAAAACTTTGGGCCAGGCGTCAGATAAGTGACAAACGCATTTGCAATGCTAAAAAATAGTATTAACTCTAAAAATACAAATAGCATATTCAAAATAACAATAAAACTACAATAAAACAACAAAAACTAAAATCTGTAATAACGCTGATGTACAGTTAGCCTATGGCTTTACAATGGTAGTATAATATTGAATTGGGTTCCATTAAATACCGAAGTGTTACAGAAACTGTGATTTACAATTACATGACAAACGTTCCAAACCAAAAATAAAGAAACCCACCCACAATGCAACATGGCATGCAGGTTCCATTATGAAACCTTTTCATCACACTTTCCATTGGCTTTAATGCATCTGTCTATTCACCAGCTCCATTAATCAAATATGTCCTTTGCATAGAAATGTCATTGACTCCGAGCGTTCGTTTGCAGATATTTTTTCCACGCTGAATTATTCAAATTATAATCCTGGCCCTTTGAACAAATATGTGAAGGGAAACATACACCGCTCGATAAAATATTCATGGCTGCCGAAGGAATTGGAGACTGCGTTCGTTCTCAGAGGTTTTAATATGCAAACCGCTGGACAGCGTTCAGAATGTAAGCCATCTGATGTGCTTGTTTATCATGCCGTGTAAGAAACAAAATGAGTTACATTGCTCTCTGGTGATGTGTGACCTCTGAAAAACAAGTTTGTGTGTGTGCTTCCGTGTTTATTGGAACAGACAGACTTAAGGCAAATATGCAAATGTGGAGACGCCGCGCTTTACGTTAGCACTCGCTAAATTGCTTCCTTTAAGAAAGTGTCAATTTCCCCGACAAATCACACTGTTAAAATAAATACTTCTAACACAATTCAATATTTAGAAAGTCTTAAATAATTCATTCGTGCCAGCCCACTCTTCAAATAGCCTGCATTTCTTCTTTCGTCAATATTCCCGTTCGGATCTACGGCGGTAATATTCACAAATGTGATAATAAACTGTTAAATCCCTTTGCGGGAAGAGTTGAAAAACTCTTCAGAAAATACGCCAATCCACCTAATGAGGATGTATTCGTTTGTTTTTTTACACAATTCAACGAGTGAAGATTGTTTTTTGGTATCTGAGATGGTCTCAGGTGTTGTTTCGATTTTTATCTCACAGACAACAAAAACACACCAGCAACATACTAAAAGCATACACCGGCAAACATCCACAGCATCCTAGAGGTGAGTTTTTGCATAGGCACATAAAACATAGAGTTAAAGGTATAGTTCACCCCAAATAAAAATATTGTATTCCCTATCATGTGGTTCAAAACCTGTATTTGAATCTTTCTTCTGTGGAACACAAAAGAGGATATTTTGAGAAATGTGTCAGTACGTTGTGTGTTTATATGGAAGTTAAAGGCACAAACACTGAAATATCCACTGTTTACTAGCGCTGCTCACACTGATCCACAAACAGTCCAGCAAACCCACAACATCCCTGCGGTTCTCTTTCAGTATGCTTGCCGTTTGCTTGTGTTTTTATGTGTGTTTTTGTTACTACAAAAAAGCAACTTCCCCAGTTGAAAAGAAAATACACTTAAAAGGCATCGGTGTGATTCGGAGATCGTGCCCTTTTAAGACCAACAGATCTAATCCCAATATTCGCGTCTGCACAGCAGGACTCCTGGTGTCTTGAACATCAGCAGCGGTGAGGGCAGAACACATGCCTGCAGAATACCAAATGCATACAACACAACGTTTATGGCATTCTATAGAACATTTAAGCACAGAAAATGAGACCCGAACGTGCTTACTTAAAAAAAAATTGAATTTGACTGCATTGCAATTTTATACAATCATAATATTTTCAAAAAAAAAATGAAAACACATTTCTGTTATTTGATAATGTAGATTATCCTCAGACTGTGAATAGAGTAAAAAGCATCATGTCATTTGTGACCCTGGACCAGTATTATGGGTCAATTTTTCGAAATTGAGAGTTTTACATCATTTGAAAGCCGAATAAATAAGCTGTCTATTGATGTATGAGTTGTAATACAAGGACACTATCTGACTGAGATACAACCATTTACAACTCTGGAATCTGAGGGTGCGAACAAAATAAAGTTTTTTTATATTTAAGGTAGGAAATGTACAAAATATCTTCCTGGAACATGTTCTTTACTTAAAGTCTTAATGATTTTTGGAATAAAAGAAAAATCGATCATCACACTTTACATTAAATTACTTTTATAAGCCATTACATACCGACAACATGTCTGCATTGAAACATACCTGTAAGAAAGCTAATTTGCCAGAAAAATACCTTGAAACACATTGAAAAAGCAACAAAGTAATATAGTCAATTGATGTTTTGTAACAATATAATACTTAAGTTTAAGGCTGCTGGATGGAACATTCGCATTACAATCCAATATTTTTGTAAAATAAATCTTATACATCTATAAATATTTAAATAAACTTCAAGAACAGCCGTCCTTCAAAGACAAGTCATCATCACCTCCTTCTTTTGCAACTTCCATCTTTTCTCTCTCATACCTCATCAGGGTCACACATCCATATTTTCTCACACACAGACTGCAAACACATTTTCTTCACCCCCTAAACTTCTCTCTCCCCACATATCTGAAATGTAGAAAGTTTAGCATTTTAGCCTGAGTCTTTGATGTTTTTCCACCTTCGGTACAGCTTTGAAGACAGAAAATTCAATGTATGCAAAACATCTCTGCCCTCGATTCAAGTCCCATTTCTGACCTAAATTAAAAGAAAGCATCACTATTACTAAACAAAACAAAGTTATGGATTTGAACTAACAAAATGATAAATAACACAGAGCACATGATGGATAGGATTGGAAAAGAGCCGAGCCAGATTTAACCTTGCTTATTTACATTTTACATTTAGTCATTTGGCAGACGCTTTTATCCAAAACGCCTTACAGTGCACTTATTACAGGGACAATCCCCCTGGAGCAACATGGAGTAAAGTGTCTTGCTCAAGGACACACTGGTGGTGGCTGCTGGGAGCGAACCAGCAACCTTTGATTTACCAGTTCAGTGGTTTAACCCACTAGACCACCATCTCCACTACTTTTGAGACTTACACAGAATATCCCGTTTCCTTGAGAAATAAAGTGATTCATAAATTTCTGTAGAACCATGCAGGGCTCCACAAAATTACCATTTCGCTGACTACAGTTTTTGTGCAGGTCTAATTCACTGCCTGCAACCAGCAGTTACAAGTCAGACTGTCTAAACTTCCCTTCGGTTGTGTTAACAAGACATCTAAGAGGTGATTCCAAAATGTCAAGGTTTAAGTTTCTTACCTGAAACTGATAAACAGAACAAATCAAAGCAAGGCAAGCTGAACACGTAACACTCAGCAGATTTCTTCAGGCAGAATGTTCGGTCTGGCAGAATCACCAACAAAACAAACACAAAACATAGTTTCTTCTTCTCGTTCGCTGTTATTCACATCCAGATATACAAACAATATTATGTGCGCTCAGCGGTTTTACGCCTGCATTGTTTTATGAATTGCACCGGTGAAATATTTACGCAGTGAGTCTTATGAAAAATAAACACGACTGTTCTGACAATATAGTTATATTGGACACAAAATAGCAATATATTGGGAAAATAGCTTTCAGTGAATATTAAACAGCACTTGAACAACAATTTTATCTTTATAAGCTGTTTGGTCTTCATCCGATATCTATAGATCATTCTTTCTTACTTGCACCCACATATAAAAATACAAACTTCACTAGTGAGACAAACACATCGTAGATGATCTAAAACCTCATATGTCCAAAAAACACCTCTGACAAGCATAAAGGGTGCTAATAATAATGATTTAAGGCACAAAAAAAATATCATGAAATATGAAGATACAAGGTTTCAGAAAGTCAGCAGCGACATGCTTCACATTACTGTAAAAGCTACCAGGAAAATTTCCAAATCTTTGGCTATTTTGTGTGGTTAGTAAGTACGTAAACACAGGAAACTGATAGAAAAAAAGATTGAATGAAACTAAAGGGGATTTGCTTTGCTTATATGGTTATATTTGAACAGCAATTGATTTGAATTGAAGGCCGATTTGGAGTGGATACAAAACACACTCATTGAATTAAAAGCACTTGCAGCATTTCAATATTTGATGATATTCCGAGTACTGCTCGAGTATCTTTATACAGTTACTCTCAATGGATAAACTACAGAACAGCCAACACAAGTGTTGTTTGTGCACGAGTCTGTGTTTTTGAAAACATCTCCCAAGGAATCTTTTTCTAACACGCGCTGACTTGTTTTTTGTTCACTAAAATCTCTCCGGTGTGAAGCCTGATTGTTATTTCCGGCCTTCAGAGACTGACAGCAGCAGAAAATAACATTCCAGCAGGCTGTAAAGGAGCAATATCACAGGTCGGATCTATTGAACCAATCGTGTTCCTTCATTAACTTTCCAAATTGTATACACCTGTGGGTGCAAGATTTATTTCGGGCCATTTTTTGCAAGAGAAAACACATCTTCTACATTGAATATATAGGACTAAGATATACCAACATAAAAAATAAAAGTCCAAGCTAGACAAAAAGCTAAAAGTGATGGCGAAAAAGGGCACACATATATCCATGTCAGGAATTCAGGACTTTATTGAGCAATAAAAAATATACACCAGTTAAAATATTTTCCTTTTCCACCAGTTATTTTTATTCTTTTTTGCTTGATTTTCTTCTCAAAATCATTCTCGTCTTGTTGGAATTCATAGCTCCGAACATCCAGAAGAAAGGAGATAAAAGGCAGGTCTGTATGTTTGTCTTTACAGCGGTCACGTATTGGAGAGCGTCTCGTGTTATTGATGAAACCATGAAGTGGGGTGTTAGAAGAGAGCAGGGCTTTTGCCGTTTCAGATTTTTCCGACACTGCGAAATATTTATGTCTGCTTCTCTGACTCTGCCTTTTCAGTCGATGACGACTCCGTTTCAACTTCGTCTCCATAAAGTTCCGCTAGTTTTTGGAATTCTGGACCCCATTCATCCAGATGGTTGTAGTCCTGTTCAGAATGCGCACCTGACCCGAGCGAGCTGATAGTGCCAGCTGGTGACCCCTGACCCTCGTAGGCATAGGTCTGTAAGGAATCATAGGGTGGTATACTAGTGTCCTGATCCGCCTCGGCCACTCTCTGTTTGATAAACTCCCCAACGTCCATTTCGGCATCTATATCCAGGGACGTGGGGCTAAGACGGTCGTCTTCGAGGCGACGGAGCTGTCTCCTTGACGATCCCGGCCGAACGTAATCGGGTCTGACGTCCCTACGGAACTTGAGTTCCTCAGCCGCGGCCGGGTTCCGCAGAGCGATGATGTCGAAGGCTTCCGTGTCTTCCTCGCCGCCGCCTTCGTCATCGTACGTCACCACGTTCTCCCGGATGTCCTCTTCTGAGATAATCAGCGGCTCCTTTTTGCTCCTCCGTAACGTGATGAAGAGGATTACGATGGCTATAAGAAACAAAACAACAAAAGACATCATTAAGATAACTCAAGTACATGCAGACAGGCAAATCATAAGAAACCGGTTCTAGACAAAAACATACTTGAGTTGAGTCATGAAAGATTTAAATCATAATATATAAAAAATGATATTTTTAGGTGAAGTACAGATTCCCCAAAACAATATTTGAATAAAAAAGTAAAAAGTCTTTTATAGCCCCAAACAAAATATCTATAAACCTTATATATCTATGGTCTATTCATTTTCATATAATTTTCTTTGTATAATAAAAATACAATAGTCAAAACACAAAAAATTATAAATATTGATAGAACAAACAAAAGAACTCCAAATTATACCAAAGTCAATATGAAAGAAAGATAATTTGATCATCTGGAGGAAAAGACACAAGATGCATAAAATATTCATGTCAAGTGAATGCCAATCTAAAAGAGGAAAAAAATTAAGAGATAAACCAAAATAATTGATAAGTTTTTGAGAAAAATAAATAATTTCTCCAGGGAGCATTAGGTGCTGAGATGTGCACAGCATTAACGCGCATGTGAGAAAAGCAGATGTGACGCATCCTCAATGCATGAACGACCAAACACATCAGAGGCCAGAGATCAATGTGTATGAATGATGATTCTTTGATATTCCATTAGAATGTAAAGAGCCAGAGTAAATGAGCAGCTAAAGTCAATATCACACATTAGTCTGCTGCTAACAGTGCATTAGTGCACTGAAACCTCATCTAAACTAAAGGTGTTTTTTCAAGAACTTTCACATTTTCTCATAATGAAAAAAAAACAAGAATTAAGTTAGAAAAGGGTATGTGTGTGTGTACAGTATACAGCTGCGGAAAATTAAAAGACGAATCCAAATCTTCATTAAATCAGCATTTCTAGATGTGTTGTGCTCATTCCAATTCAGTGTCTGTCGAATATGAACAAAATCAAACCTCAGGATTGATATTAAGTCATCCAAGAGCAACGTGAAAGACTGACAACATGACGTGACACTGAGTCTTAGAAGGTTTGGTGTTGGCGCCAACTCTGTTCGTATCTACTGCACTTCACCGTCCGGATGAATATCATCATAAAGTACCCGCAAACATAATGTAGTAGCGCACTAACATCTGGTAATTCAAGCCTGTTGTTTCTCACTTTCCAACAATGGTAACCAGAAAAAAACTGCAAGCTGTTGTACGACAGGGCCCAACGCACATCAACAAATTTGCACCGAATGCGAACATTCTGTTCAATGTTTGCAAACAAGCAACTAGATCTCACTTCCCTCCGTGTATTTAGCTCTCTTAAAGCCGATAAATCTCCAAAGCAGATTTTCTGGAGAGGGAAGAGGTAGGATTCATCAACAGATAGATTTCAGCAGGAGCAAACAGAGGCGTGTGAGTGGGGATGTAACGTATGGCGCCGCACGTGTAGAGCAGGTTTTGGACTATATTTAGTTCCAGCAGGCATGAGCGGTGAAATCTCACACTTTTGAGAGAGCGTCACAGGTAGCAGGTGAGAGCGAACGCTGAATAGAGACGAGACACGGACGGCTGTTTAGATAGAGAATAGAGATCACATTCCTGTACTGGCACCTTTAATTCTATCAGCGACTTTATCTTCCTCTCCCTTTTTTTCACAGATTTGTCACAATTATCCACATTGGTCATTCAAATCTGTCACTTCTCTGTGGCCATGTTTATAAAATGACTATAAATATGTGTGTTTGCAGCTTTTATGCATGATTCAGCATGGAGAAACATGGTACTTGTCTGGACACGAATCACATGAATTCACACATACAGAACAAAGAGTACAGTATAGAGAAGACAGATGAAGAGAGAGAGAGAAAAGAAGAGAGAAGTAAAGAGAAAAGACTAACATAGGACAAGAAATGAGAATAGATGTAGAGAGATGAGAAAGAAGAAAAGATGAGAAAAAAAGATAAGAAGAAAGGAAAACAAAGAGAGAAGAAGAGGAGAGAAAAGGAAAAAGATGTAAACTGAGAGGTAAAGTGAAGCGACAAAAGAAGAGGGGAAATGAAAAGTGAATAGAAGAAATGAGACGAGAGGCGAAATGAAGAGAACAGATGAAGAGAGAAGAATCAAAGAGAAATCAAGGACAGGAGAAGAGAAAAAAGAAAATGAACAGAGACGAGAACAGAAGAGAGCAGAGAAGAGAAAATGAAAAGTGACACGAAAAGAAGTGAAGAAAAGAAGAGGATAGAAGAGAGAAGAAAAAAGAAAATGAACAGCGATAAAACATATATCAGGAAAGAGAACCAGAGTTATTGTAGTTTCGATTTTAGTTTTATTTAGTTTTACTAATATTCAAAGCTAGCTTTTATTGTTAGGTTTTTATGTTAATCTTAGTAAAATTTTTAGCAATTTGTAATGCTTTTGTTATTTTGTAGTTTTTGTTATTATTTAATTTTAGTGCTTTAAACTTATTTCAGTTTCTTTTTGAGGCAACATTTTAATTTATCCTTAAGTTTTCCCCAATCATTTTTAGTTTCATATTTTATTTTATTTCAATGATCAGAAACGTTTTAACATTTTCAATTTTAGTCAACTAAAATAACATTGAAGAGACCTAAAGAGAACAGGTACGAAGGAAGAGAAAACAGAAATGCTGACATAAGTGAAGAGAGATGAGATGAGTCATTGGTTGAGGATAAAAACAGGTGTTTTGTGATAAATCCAAATCTTTCGTTCTGCTGTGAATGTTTAAACAGCCGATCTTATGCAAAATGTCATAAGCTTTTGATGTCCCATGATTCCTCTGATGTTACGAGACCAATAAAATCCTGCAATTCATCCTTTGCTCTTGATCCGCAGGTATAAAAGGTTAAAAACTGACATTCTGAAGTTAAACAGGCACAGATCAGGTGGCATTATGACAATAAAGGGCAGAATCCTGCTGTGAATACTAAACGTCTATAGCGGTCAAAGAAAATCTTAAACATAAATAATTTTACATTTAAAGTTTTAACAAGTTTTCATTTCAAGTCACCATGCATCAAAATGTAATCTTTTTTATGGAATATTATGTTCATGCCCACTCCTAATCTTTAATCAAAATGTACCCCTCCCCTAATTCCTGTCACAAGTTATGGGAAGAAGGCGGGGCTATTGGGACTCATTTCTGCCCTTTCCCAGGCTCCTACCTCTTGTCCAATCAGTTGCCGAAACACAAAATCAAGTCCCGCCCATATTTTTTTCTCATTTTATAAGCCGTTTCATCTGAATATTCATCACTATAGGGACAAAATGCAACTTCCCTTCATGCCCACTTTAAAGAGTCTTGTAATCATTTTTTAGTACAGTAGAATAGGTCATAACATATTATTTTATTAATTGAATAAATGATTCCTTCAAGGTTTCTTACCATTGAAATAAACTAAAACATTGACTTTAAAATGATTGGAAAAATAAACTAAATGAAAAACTGAAATGTTGCCTCAAAAATAAACTGAAATAAGTTTTATCAGCACTGAAATTATATGAAAAATAATGAATTAATTTTATATTGCAACATAAAAAAATATCAAATAATTTATCAAATGAGAAAAGCATATAACAAAATTTCAAAAACTTTAACTAAAATGAACAAAAAAAAAGATGAATCTAAAAATAAAAGCTAATTTGAAATATTCATAACACTAAAATCAAGGCTATAATAACTATGGTATCCATCTAAATGCCTGTATTTATGAGCATTACATTTGTAATCCAATCAAATCCACAAAGATAAACTCTGCCCTATATTCTTCATTGTGAAAAATTCAGTCGTCTTAGAAAAATATACTTTCTAAAATAATCGGTTTTGTAAATGTTTCACAGTCTACTGTATATCCAACAACAGTACCAAAATCTCAAGGATAATATTTCTGATGTGCTATATTCTAGCTGAGCAAATACTGAAATCAACCGACCGAGTAGAATGAGAACACAGAGCAGGATGGCTATCAAAGCGCCCGTGCTGAGGCCTGCGGATAAGAGGAACGCCTCGCCCTGGCAGATCTTCAGTCTGGTTCCTCTCTGGCAGGAGCAGACCGTGAGCGTGAGAGTGCCCGTGCTGCTCAAGACAGGTTCTCCATCATCCCACACCACTACTGGAACATCATACAGCTCCTGGGTCAGCCGGTGGAACCGCCGGCGTCTGGCGATGATGCTCGCAGTGCTGTCTGAAGAGAGAGAGAGAGACAGCAGATTAAACGATGAGAAGTAGACTTGAGACAGGCGTGACAGATACGATCCATCTGACTTTTTACTGTCATCCAGATTCTGAGCTGAATTCACAACTTGTCCAGACAAATTTAAAGGGATAGATCACCCACATATATATATATAAAAAAAAATGTTTTCACCCTCAAACAAGCATAGGATTTTTTATTCTGTGAAAGAATGTTTTGAGAAAAGTGGTTTTGTGTCCCTACAATGGAAGTCAAAGGAGGTCTATGGGGCTCAATGTTGTTTGTTTCCCACCGTTCTTCAATATATCTTCTTTTTGGATTCACAAGAGAAAGAAGGTTTTCAGGTTTGACATTTTGGGAAAACTTTCCCTCATTGCAATTCCTTCAAGGATTAATTTCGTTTAAAGGACCTTAATTAGAAAATATGGTGAGAACGACATTTTAGGGTGAAGAAATATACTTAAAAGGACCGAATACTCCAGCGCCACATGTACATCCACGACTTCACATTGTGTACACAAGTGTACATACCAAACTAGCAAGGAGACGATTTTCAAAAAGTCCACAGGGCCAAAAGTGTTCACAGTTTAACCAACACACAAAGGCGAATAGAGAACAATGCAAAGTGTAATTGAAACCGAGCGAATGAAGAAGTAGAAGGGGGAAATTTCGACTTGAAAAGCAGAGGTAATGAGAGGGAGATAACAGACTAAGATAAAGCCAGAGAGAAAGAGAGAGTGCAGATGAGAGATCATTATATTAAATTAGTCTGCTTTGAACGGGCCACTCGGCTGTCTGCCTGTGTGTGCTGTATCTGAGCGTTTAAGAGCTCTATTCCCACAGATGAGCTTTTAATGGGAGAATTATAAGAGAGCGACGTACATTCTCAGAGTTCTGCTCAAGACTAGCAGCCTGAAGCACAGTGAGCAAAGCTCTTAACCTGGGGATCAACCTAATGAGACTCCATCTTGCTGTTGCTTTCTGAACTTACTTCGTAACGTCCTTCAGCTACAGTATTTGGTTTCTAAGCACATCTTAAGGGAGGACCGAGCAAGAAAGAATGGACGTGGGATGAGATAAGAAAATTTAAAAATTTAAAGAGCGTTCTTAATTTTCATGTAATCAGCATTTCTAGATGTATTGTGTATTCAGTCTACTGTGTGTTGAATTTTAACAAAATCAAACCTCAGGAGTGACAGAGTCATCCAACAGCAAAGTGAAAGACTGACAGCATGACAAGACACAAATCCAGGTTATCACATACAAAATCTTTGGCTGAATACGTGAACAAATATGACTGTTGTATTGCTTCAAAGTGAATATGAACATGTTTTCTTTGCAGTATTTGAGGTCTGAAAAAATACAGAGCATCTTTCTGTTATATTGAACTGTTTCTCCATATATAGATAAATACTCTATATATACAAGGGCATCGATGTCGCTTTTTTATTGGCTTTACCTTGTCTCTCTAACGGAAGCTAATAAGATAATATAAAGGATTCATGGAGCTAAATTTAATACTTTTAAAGACCTTTTTAAAGACTCTTTCCCTACACTTTAAGACCTCATCGCCACTTCAAGATTTAATCGGTTACACTGGCGACACTTTAACTTACATTTACTATCTACTGATTGTAAGATAGGACAACTAAACAGACTTAAAGTTTGATAACTTCTTATTAATATAACATAATTCAGAAGGGTGGGTACGAAGCACAAAATAATGAATTGAGTTACTAACCAATGCAAGGTTTATTAGAAAGAGAAACAATCGTACCACAGAGCAGTACGGCGCATTTTAACTAAGTTATGATAGTGAGGAAGGCGTGACGAGAGGCGTGTTTTTGTTTGTTTATTTTATTAAACTTTATTTAAATGTAAAAAAAAAAACGGAAGTAAAATGTCGGCAGCCACCTCACAGTCGACTGCCAGCCACAAGAACATAAATATAAATGTAACACATTTCAGGGTCCGGTCCTCTCTCGCCGGCAGTCCTGACTATTCGTCCTTTTATGCTCCCGAACTCCTCCGTGAGATATGAGGGACTGGTGTGCGCACAGCTGATTCCAACTATCAATCACGCAACCGGCCCACCGTCACAGCTCTCGTCACGACTTCCTCACCACAATGACATTTGTAATGATATAGTAAGCTATGGATGTCTAAGGCATAAATGTTTTCATATGGAATGGATTAATGCGTGATATTGTCAGGTCAGGTGATAGAAGCAGTCCTGTCATGTTGTGGAGAGGTAGGGTCACATGTGAAGTCAAACAATGACATAGTTAGTTTAGTAGTAAGTTGTGAAATTCAAGTAAGAAATAATTGACGACTGGACGTTTAATTATCCAAAAGTTAATGCACACCTCGAGGTGTTAATGCGGCCACGACGCGAAGCAGAGGACTATTTAGCACTCATTCATACATACAGTCATTAATATAGGCATTAATATATTCAGCAAGTGGTATATCCTGGGGTGGGACCATGGGGGCACTTGCCCCCTCCCCAGTGTGCCCCCTTTTTTTCCTACTTTTGAAGTCAATGGGGGGCAAGCTCTCTTTTGTTATGAGCGTTCTTCCAAATATCATTCTCTGCGTTCATCAGAACAATGAAATTTATACAGATTTGAAACAACTCAAAGGTGAGTAAATGATGACTGAATTTTAACTTTTGGGTGATCTATCCCTTTAATAACACTAACAAGAGAGCACCTGGCAAGGTGCAAGTCTTTTTCGTGAAGCAAGTATAACACATATTTTCAAAAAGCTTGCAGTTCTCGGGCAAAACAAAAGTGCGTACGTTTGCTCAGACCCTGGTGTTGCGCCGAGCACTTTTACACGTCATAGATCCTTTTATATAGCTTAAATATGAACCTTGTCATGGATCCCGCAATCAAATATGTGCGTACACACGTTTTATAAATGAGGCCCTGTTTAAGCAATCTGTTTAGATTTCATGCAAGTCATTATTGACATAGCATCGGATTCGGCGATTCGCGTCACTGGGCTACAAACAGCGTGTTTTGTGACCGAGCCATCACACCGCCTGAGAAAACACGTCTCCACGTCTGGGACAACTCCATACACATATAGTCCATACAGTGCTTTTAATTCTGTAAGACTGTTTTGGCAATAGTTTTTTGACAAATTGTATTTTACTGTTTCTGTTTACAACAGTGAATAAATGCCTTTAAAAGTTTAGAAAGGTATTCTTTCAAAATGTATTGCTTGTTTATTGGCCCCGCTTGTGCCCCCAGTGAAAAACCAAAATCGCCCCCGTATATAGCATATATGTAAACACACACACGCGCAAAAAAACGTTTAGCATTTTTAGATTTAAAAAAAATATTGTTCTGTACGATTTGCAGTTGACCTCAATTTTGGTTCCCACGGTGTCAGCATGTGTTGGTGTGCATTCAGGTTTAAGTCCCCACAGGGATATAAGAACCAGACACACAAACACACAAATGCAGACACATTATATCCTTCATATGATATCACATAACAAATGCATTACGTGAACACACGCTGTTCATCACGTGTCGTACATGCACGCATGCATATGGAATGTGCACATTTAAGCGTGCCACGCGCATATGGTTACGACAGAAGCCCTACAGTACGAAGGCGTCTCGCTGTTAGCAAAAAAGCATTTCTCGAGGTAGACATAAAATACCTGCGTGGGAACCAAAGCTCTCACTCCTGACACCCTACTGCGCCCCATAAATAATCACAGAGACTAACAACAGAGGGGAATATGCATTGCTGAAAATGTAATACATTAGAGTCAAAAAAAGAGACAGAAGGATCTAAAGGGAAATATCTACTCCAGTATGAATCTGTCACCAGAAAGAAATCATGAGCCCTGTCCTAAATACAGCACTGAACCCCTGCAGCCTATTTTCACTCGGCCTATTTTCACGTATTATCATAAAAATATGAGCAAGAAGTTGCGTATTAAATGACAATGTGAATCATTAGATGTCCTACATTTTATATTATTTATGTAACCCGTATAGAACAATGGTACTAGGAGGAATGGGGTTAAATCGGTTATAATCCAGTTTGTTTGGTTCGTTTGTTGTATGTGTGGGCATTTTGTGTTTCTTGTCTCTAACTCCGAGATAAGGTAATTTAAAACGATTACGTTCATACGCACAATGTCCCTTACGTCTTTCTACGTAAGGTTTGGTTGATTTACACATGTAAAACACGTGTGTGTGCAATCTAGTGTGCTGTGTGTAAGGTTATTGGATGCTTAATAGATTGAACCCGCCTCCAAGGTGTGTTGTGTAATGCTATTGGTTAAGTGGAGGAGAAGGAGAAAAGAGAGAAAGAAAGCGATGAGAGAAAAGCTGAGAAGTCGTTCGTAGGTGAATAACTTGCGAGTTTTGTGAACAAAACGCGATTTCATTTCAGTTTAAATTTGAGTACGTTGTAATTGACTTAGAAGCTAAAGTTAGCTCAAGACATGGGTTAAAAATTAGTATCGAGGCGCGTTGGTGCGTTTTGAACATGCGCCGTTTTGAGGGAAGAGGTTTTTGCTGTGTCGTGTAGAACAGCATTGCACTTTTTTGGTAAGCGTTTTTGTTCTCTCGTGTTTCGTTTCTCTGTGAGAGCTGGAGAGAGTACAACGAGTTATTTTAAAACCGCCGTGCGAGTTTCTATCTTCGAGGGAGAGAGCTACGGAAATAACCGGATAGCGCACCCAGCCACCGGAAGCGTTGGGTGTTCCTCCGGCTACGAGGGACGATCGGTGCTGTTCTGGAGGATCCTAGCAGGCGATTTATACTGGTGCTTTGGATTAAAGAGCCTAGGTACTGTGTTTCTATATTTTATCTGCTCACTTGAGCGAAGCGGCCAATTTAAGTTTCACAGGCCTCTACGCACTCAAGCAACGACACGGGCCTGCATCGGGGGGTTGTGTGAGTACGATTGAGTGTGTGAGTGGGCCCACTTGCTTAATTGTGTAAGTGTTATCATTTACTTTGTTCCGTTTGAATGTAATACAGTTTTGTTTACATGTGTAAAACCGGCTGTTAATTTGAGTGCATGTAAAGTGTACATATTTTAGTGCGTCACGTATTGTGCAAGCGTATACCAGGTGGTTCATTCAGTATTGTTGTACTGTTGTAGCTTGTATATCCATTCGTGTATTTTCACTGTTAACCTTTCTTTATACTGTGAATTTACAGTAATGTTTTGTTGAACTCATTTCCTGACAAGAACCAAATCTTTTATTTAATATTTTATTACTGGTTTTATAGTTACTTTATTCTTTAATTAAATTCTTTTGGAATATTACTTACCCCTGTTCCTTCATTTACATTTTCTTAGTATAAGGTAGTTGCATCAGAGTAGGATAGTGGTGTTATATATTTTTTCAGTCGAGAGACAAAATAGTTGAACCCGTCGCCCGCCCTAAAGCAATGTTTGGGTAATTCAACATACAAAGGGGTAGGGGGCGTTACATTTAAATAGCTTCCTTCACTTGAAAGGTATTCAAAATGAAAGTCAACATAAAAAGATTTCAAAAATCGGTCCTTAAGATTAAATGCGAAAAATAAATGTTCTCATATCTGTTGTTTAAAGTGTAATCAAATTCTTTACACCTCCGTCTTTGTCCATGTGCTGCTTTGCGACGCTGTTTCATTCGAGAGGTGAGAAAATAAGCTGATCAACCTTGATATTATTTCCACAAAACAACTGATCTGGAAGTGGTCTGATGTGAAGTCATACAGTATACTCAAGCATAAAACAAAGTGACGAAGCCTACACATCTCTGCACAAACCAGCCGTATAATAGACCATTGTGAGTAAACCCTGTTGGAATTCAGTCATTTCTAACTTTAAACGGAGCTGTTTTTGTGCCGTGAGCTGATGAACGCTAATGAAACACTGATGAAAAATACTTCAAACACAAATGTTTGGCAGGAGCTGATTGTGTAAAATGTTTTCCAGCTCAAAATGTAAACTCTTGTTTCATTTTCTGTGATCATTTATCCTTGTCAACCGCAGCCCCGCATGTCTGTTATATAACAGAGCTGTTGAGCTTGTTTGTGTACTTTTGGCAAAGTAGTTAGCACTGTTCTTTTTTTGTGATTTGTGATATTAGGCATTGCTCAACTTGAGTTTACTTCGGGTAAACTTGTGCACAATTTATCAAATCAAGCAGCGTGTTGAAATACTGACTTGAGCTCCACTCAAGAACACTTTTCAACTACCTGTCCTTTATCCTTATCCTCACTATTCTTAGGGCTGTCAAACACATGCATTTATGAAGGGTACCATGATTTATAATATAGAAGTTAAATGATTCCGAACTAAAAGCACTTAGATGCTTGAACATGTAAAAATACTTCCCTACTGTCCACCTCTACTTATTGCTTTAACAATTTAAGATTAGATGGAGCAACAACCCAATTACAAGTTAAAACAACTAAAAACAAGTTAGCAAGTTTGCATAGCAACATCCTGGCAACAACCCTGTAAACCACAGCAGCTATTTATAACATGCTAACACAAAACTCAGAATAACTTTACAACTGGCAGCCACCAATAAAGCCAAAGCAACCATAAAGAAACGTTTCAAAATGCACCTAGAACACCTAAGCATTTGCATAGTAACACCCTGGAAACCACTTAGCAAATACACAGAATATGGTATCATGCTAACAACAACTTACAAGACCTTAAGATTTGCATATCAACACCTTGGAAACCACCTGGTAAACAATCCTGTAACGTGCTAAAACTTTAGCAACCAAACAACCCCATATAATGATGCTGGGTTTTTTAACATCAAATAATGAACCAGATCACCATTAGATAACATGTCAGCGGCAAAAAGCTTACAATAAAAATATACATAACTCCCCCCAATACTCCACCTGTCTCTGTTCTCATTTTTTTCATGAATCATGAGTTTAATATAACTTTTTATGAGTTTTCAAAGTGCCGTCCCCATCAGAGAAAGGATGGAACTGTAGGGAAATTACCTGTTTCCACACGCGCTGATGTTCTGGGTAATGGAGTGAAGCCTTCTATTAATGAGCTGGTGGATTCAGCTCTGGATCAACATCACGGTTACTGGTTTCACTCGCCATGATTTAAGGTCAATGTGAAATACCAAACCCGTTTTTGTGAAAAGATGTATGTCTGAGTGTAACAGAATGTTCAGAAAATTAACTTGACTTTAATCGTTCGAAAGGTCAATTGACTGAAGGTCAAGTTCACCATTCAGAGAATCTCCATGTATCTCAATTATCTTTTTTAAATCTTGAAATTGTTATGAAATATATCTTATGTTACCACAAAAGCCATTCATTTTCACTACAGAGACATTGACCGTCATCATAGCTGTTGATCTCTATACATTTTCTGTGACCTTTTTAAGAGAAAATTTCAAATCCTCATAATACTGGGGTATAATATATCAAAGCCCTAAAAGTGAGAGCAGCAAGATTTCAGATTGATGCTGCCTCATAATACTGGGGTATAATATATCAAAGCCCTAAAAGGAAAGTTTTAAAAGATGTTTACTTCATGTAAGCGTAAGGCGCTATGAGGATATCTAACACATCAAAACAATGAACAAGCACAAGACAAGTCATCTTAAAGGAATAAAAAGCATCCGTCACTGGAAAAACACAAACGTACTGTCACAAAACAACTCTTCAACTGTGAGAGCAGCAAGATTTCAGATTGATGCTGACACTAATTAAAATTCACAAATATCAACAGTCTGACAGCTACAGCCTTGAACTATGAGAACTGGTTTTAATGCCTTAAAAATAAAGAAAGGCAGCGGCATATTTTGATTTGGCACTAGGGGAAAGATCAAGGGAAGCCTCCTTTTTAGTATTTGTTATTTTGTGTGTCTTTTTGTTATGAATCGATAACAGCCACATGGAAGTCTGATGGACATTTAAAGTTCCAGTGAAATAAAAAATGAGAATGCCTATTTTTTCATGAAATATTGCAGCTTTTATTGTTAATAGTTTATCAATGTGGGTCATTTTCTTTTTTAAATTTGTGTGCACTCATAATCTTCAGTTAAAATCTGAAAATGCACTTCCTTCCTATCTTAAGTCACGTATGTAAGACGGCTTGGGCGGAGCATCTGTTAACTCCTCCCCTTCACCTGTGAGTCTGCTGCCAGTTCCATTTCAAAATGCAACGGCTGTTCTTATAGATCCAATCAAATCACAGAGAAAGTCGAAAGCCACGCCCGCTATTTTTCTCATTCTAAATTCAATTTCACTCAGAAATGCTTCAAAATACGGAAGTAAACCATAGCAAATTCCGCTTCACCGGGACTTTAAGTTTAGCTTAGACTTAAACATCTTTAAATCTCTGACCATCTGATGCATACAGCACGCAAAACTGAAAAAGTTAAAGTTTTGAAGATAAAACTCACCAAAGTCACACTGTCTCCGTTTTTAAAACGATCTAAATATGTCATTGTGTTTAACTTTTGTTTAGCTTTACCTAGCCATAAAATGAACACCTGATATACTACGACAAGAAATAGCATAAAATAGCATTTTCATCAAAAGTTGAGGTTTCCCTGCAATCTGATAAATATTCAAAGGTCTGAAAAACGCATTACAAGCCATCAGGCAATGCGTCGCTCATCAAAGAGTGCCGTCAGGACATAAATTCTACATTTAATCGCAACAAAATGCTGAGAGCGAACTTTGCTGTCACCTGTGAGAAATAATCCTCAAATAGCATGACCTGGAGAAAACTGAAAATAAATGGGTAAATACATAAAAAAAGCCCTGCGGGGACTAATAGGCAAAGTCAACAGCTGAATGAAACTTTAACATTGACAACTGCAGGAACTGTTCTTAGCCCATCACTGAGAAGTAGATTTCGTCATTAGACATCAAGATTAAAGTTATCTTTTTTTATTTATTAAGATACAAGAGAAAACTGATTGTTACTGCGACGTTTCTGGCACAAAAAGCAACGTCTGGTGTAAGAAAGCAATGCTCTGCAGTAAAACAAATAAATGATGAGTTTATTTGCAAAAAACATAACTCTGTTTTTTCATTATTATTATTTTTATAAATTATTCAAAACAACCCAACTACAGTTTGATAAATATTAAATAGAATGCACAATAAAAACATGATTTTTTAAAAGGGGTTAAAAACCAAGCTATCTAAGTTACATTTTGCAAATTAACTCTTCAAATAATTAAAATATAGTAATTGAAACAATTATTAATAAATGCGTATTACTTTTTCAATATTTATATAATTTATTTGAAGAGAAAACTATAAGCCACTTGTAGGTTGAATTGCATGAAAAAGTGTTAAAATTGTTACTTTACCATAATCTTTTCCTTGTGCATGATTTTCTTATTTATTTATTTGATTTCTTATAGTTTTGTAAATAAATTCATACATTTAAAAAGTGATAATATTAAATTAAATTAAATATGAATAAAATAATAAAATGGTAGCACTTTATTATATATACTATTATTGTAGTAGTATATTTACATTTACATTAATCATTTAGCAGACACTTTTATATAGAATATAGTAATAAAATAGAATAACGTTTTGTATTATTAATAAAAAAGTATATAGGAAGTGATTTAAAAAAAGGTATATTGAATTATATTGTAAAATAATACATATAACAAATAGGTCATTACATTAGGCATCTCTGCACATTCAAATTAATTAATATAAAAGTAAAGAAGACATGTTTGCCCAGATGTACAATCTAAACAAGTAGAATCATGAAAGATTAGTGCCTTAATATCTTAGTCAGAAAGACCCTTTATTGTCTGAACAGAAATATCTTGGACAGATTGAGCTCTAATGGCAGCAGATTTCATGTCAATAATTAAAACTGGCTCGTAAGATGAACAGTCTTAGTCCAGCGAGAGCAACAGGTCAGAATGCCTTGTCGAGTACCAGATAATGAGAGCCGCTGCTCCTCAAGCATAATTACGAGTATTGTTAACAGAACAGCACAGAATGACTGCTACTCCAAACACAGATGAGTCCAGGCCAAGTTCAAGCTCTGTTCTGTCCAACTCGTATTTTAAAATGTAAATTGAAGAATGTTGTACCTGTACATTTCTCCTCCCAATTGCAAAGGGTTAGCTAGAAGGAGTTCCTCCCTCGTGAGCACTACAGCAGATCTTAAATAAAACTCTCTATCAACAGGCAAGCGGTGTGGGCAGGACTGAAGATCCTGCTGTTTGCCTGAGGGTAACTGAGAGCCAAGGCAAACAATATGTGTGTGGGTGAAAGAGAGACAGAGAGAGAAATGCCCTGAGCACATTTGCTAAAGCATCACTCATAATGTAATGTTTCCATGCTACAAAATAACATACTCTTTAAACTCATTATCCTGTACACTAATAGACAGATTCAATCCGTGCAGATAAAGCAACATGTCTATGCATCATTTTAATTTAATGTAATGGAGAGTTTGATAACATAGTCAGCCTCATCTTTTCCAGCATCACAATAATCATTGTAATCACCGGAAAATGATTCATTTCTCCCGTTCCTGGTTATTTTCCAGGCTGTCTGGTTCCCTGTCCAGACTCCCACTCGAAGACTGCCATTCAATATTCGAATCCTTCTCAGACACAGACTGCATATTAAAACAAGCCAGTGCTTCAGTGTTAGAGAAGAACAGCACATCCTTATAAAGACCTCAAGATACAGACAAAGCAGATGGAAATAGGACAGCAGTCTTTCAGAAACAGATGGCGAGAGGAGATGAAGAAAATAACAACATACAATAGGTAGAATGGAGTCTGGTGCACTTGAGAAAGAGCGAGAAATAACAAACCGTGGAAGACATCACAGAGAGACGAGTGCACAATTATGTTGTGATTTCAGGTAGATTCCCACCTACAGAAATAGTTCAAGGGAAAATTCTGTCATTATTTACTCACCCGCACGTCATTTCAAAACTAGGGTGCGTTTTATATCTGTTTTGATTTCTCTGCGGACCACAAAAGAAACATTTCTGGGGGATTTTCTTGCAGCTGTCTTTGAGACTATGACATGGTGACCATGTCCGCAAGATTTAAACCATTAACGAAAAACCACAGAGAAGACACAAAAATAATCCATACACTGCAAAAAAAATACTTTTGTGTTGTTCGCCAGTACAAACTTAAAAAAGGTTCATCGTAATTGAAATATAAATTACGTTTTTTATTCAAGATATATTTAACTGAGAAGTAAATTGATCCACGATATATTTTTTTATTCAGAAGAAACTATTATTTATATATAATATAAAATACAAATCAAATTATAATAGCTTCATGTTTATTTGTTTTATAATCTAAAATAAGAATGTAATAAAAAAAAATGATATATAAATAAGAATTATAACTTAATAAGCTGTCGATGAGCTAGAAAAAATAAACAAAATTCAATAACCTTAATTTAATTTTATGTTTCTCACCTCAAGGCATATATTTTTTTTTTTTTGTGCAAAAAGTTAATAATTTGAATAAATAAATCATTTGCGTCTCGAGTTAATTTATCTTGAATTTATGGAAAACAAGACAAAAATATAAAAAAGCAAATTCTTTTTTTTCAGTTTACAACATGCGTGCTATATTTCGGCTGTCTAAAGTCTTTGATAAACTTGCTTTGAGTATTGAAATACTTCAAATTTCTGGTTCACTGTTGCTTTAAGAGGTCTGTGATTATGTGTGGGTGGAATTTATTAGCACAGTGATGAATGTGAGATTGGACGTTTGCATGTCTTTGCTGTGTTTATTTGACCGGCGCCTGACGCCTTCGGCATCATCGGATGCTCATGAATGAATATTGCTTCTGTAATTACCCTCGGCTCCACTACAGAACCTAATCGACTAGAGAACATAATCAAACTGAAAATCTGAGCAAGAGTATCGGTTCGCACCCTGGGACTCTATATCTCACATTGTTATTCACACGGAGACATTGCGTTTATAACGTAATACGTGAAGAGACAATCATTTCATTCATTTAGTGTTTAGTTCAGTGTTCCAAAGACATTTGCAACTACAAAAACACGGAGAGAAGCAAGTGACATTTATTTACCTAAACATCTTAACAAGATGTTTAAGTATAATAAAAAGTGCATAAGATGTTATATCGTAATATGAACTATATCTTGATTTTCTTACCGTACGGCAAATAATTTGGTGAGGTTTACAAGGTAAGAGAAACAAACTATATGCAAAATACATTTGCTGAATACAAGTCCTATCACCCAACACAATTTCTCTTCTTAGTAAATCTTGTTTAAAAATTTAGAGAAATTATTAAGAAGGTTATCTAGATTATTAGATGTTTTTACTTAATACAAAAACATCATTTTGGCTGTCACAGAAAATTAGTTTACGTTTCATCACAAGGCTGCCATTTAGATATCGAGAGCTAAAGTACCTGTATAAAGAGCCATTTGCTCTATCCAGAGCTCTTGTAAAGACGGGAAAGTGGTTTTATTGCTAGATTTGAAGCACTTTCGGACTTCATAGACAAGTGGACTTCACACGCCCTGTCTCTACAGACAGGATGAGAACGCAAGCTGACATCGACCACCAATGGCAAGAGCAGATAATTCTAACACTGGTAAACAGTGGCATGTCCCAGTGGAGAGAGATTAGAGAGCGAGGAACTGTGAGAGAGCGAGAGAGACCTGTTGCAAATACTACTTTAGAGGTAACTCCATACTGCAGTGTGCTCAATGGGAAACAAGTGGAACTCGATCATCGATCCACCTCGAGTTCTCTAGTTTGCCCTCCGTGATCTTGATGCAGGAAACTTCTTAACGCAAAGCGTGTCGTGCTATTTCACATTATCCTTCACTTTGAAAACGACAACCTTTTCCTTACAGAAAAGTCATATGACATTCACATGTGTCAGTTCAGACTGTTGATGGTGCTACATCTGTTATATGTATCATAATATTCACTTACACGTGTATATTAATAGTGAAAATTAAAGGGTTATTTCACAACTATATCCAAATTTTCCCGTGTTTTACTCACCCTCAAGGTCCTAACTGAGTATGGTTTCCTTCTGGAAGAATAATCCAGTCAGAGTTGTATTACCTCGTATCATTTTGCTTCCAAGCGGTAGAATGGGAGTGAACGGGTGTTGATTTTTTGAAGCTCCAAAAATATCAAAGAACTGCTCGACACTCTGCTCTGAAGCCAATCGATTTGTTTGTTTAAGAGAAATATCCATATTGACAATCCTATTAACGTTGATGTCTAGTTTCCTTCATCTCTCGAATCCGCGTGAACCATACAATTGTTCCTCTGGCAAATGACAGTAACGAAATAACCTGCCAGAGTAGACGCTATCCTATTGGCTAAAAATGAAAAATGCAACGTTCCTCATCAAACTTACGACATGCCTGCATCATCTACCTGTAGAACAAGCCTCTGGTTCACACATTCTAGAGATTACGGAAGCTAGACATCAACGTTAATAACGTTTTTTCTCTTAAACAGACGCAAATATCCCTTTATGAGACCATTTCGTGTTTTCATTTAATCAACATTTCTAGATGCATTGTGTCCATTCCAGTTTAGTGTCTGTTGAATTTCAACAAAATCAAACCTCAGGAGTGACATAAAGTCAGCCAACAGCAATGAGAAAGACTGACAGCATGACAACACGCATGGAAACTGTGATACAAATCCAAGATCCAGATCCAGAACTTTCGTAAACACAGTATTACTGCCGTGTTGCCCTCAGAAATCTCTTTGATCATGTTTCTTCATACGGTGGAATATATTGTACACAATTTTCAAGAATCAATCTTATCTAAATGCTTCTCTCTAACTATAAAAAAACATTAACATCGTACCTTTAGCACTTTATGAAACCTGGAAACTTGTTACAGTATCTGTTGTATTGTTATTGTCCTCTTACAGTATAGAAACAATGAAGCTACATCGTGAGTCATTTCGGTTGAAAGAGAGCTAAATGGCTAAATGTAATAAAAGACACCTTTCTTAATTCAGTGTTTTGCTTTCTTGAGCTTCAATGGTTGTTATCACCAGAACATTAATATTGTTTCACCTAAACGTTGTCTTCTCGTGCCCCAAGTAAAAGCCTTTCAAATCAACCTTGAACCCTTTCTCACCCCTGCCATAACCATCTCAAAGGGGTCTTTTCTTTTCCTCGAGTTGAGAAATCCTACTGGTAATAGGGTCCAGATGTAGACCCCAATACATCACACCCGGGATGAGAGAGGTCTCCATGGTAACCTCCAGCCCACGGGCGTCTGTGCCGGCATTGCATTAAGATCGTAGTTCATGGGTTTAGGGAGCCCGTACGACACCGTCAGGGACTGAACTACTGTTTGAGGTTAGACCCATAATCGCTCAAATGGAATACTGGCTCTCTCTGACAGCAAGGTACGGTGATGGAGAAAATAAATCGTGCCGAATTGAACTGTATTTTGGAAGTGCTTTAAAGTAGGTGCCTGAAACAGAACAAAAACTTCACCAATTGCTTTAAAGAACCTGAGGCGCCGAAGTCACAAAAGAAGTGATAACAACGGTAGAAGGAAGATTAAAGGAGTAAGAGTACTGACATAAAATCTGACCAAATAACATGCATATCTACAAACGTTACTTCACAAGTACGACGCTTACCTTCATTGTCTTTAATTGTGAAGTTGGGGTTGGCAGGAATTCCTCCAGGAAAAGAGAAAGAAAATCCTTTTCCATTGGCAAAATCATCTTTATCAACCGCAGTGATCGTCTGAATGACCTGCCAACAACAAACAACACTTCATTTGGCAAACTGGTGTATTCTGGTTTTGTGAACCAGCATGATCCACAGTTAAAGACATGCAAAACATATCTTCAATGAAGACTTTGCTGAAGAACAAAGTTTTGCCTTGTTAATGTAGGGTCTCCAATGGAATCCCATGCTGAATACCCACATTTAAACCACAACAAATGAAGACCCACCATCGGACATGTCGGTTTTGTTTGCAAATAGACTCCCCCCATGAGATCTCCAAAACAGATTTTTGCCAATTTGTTTTACCTTATTTTTTGTTCATTCATTTATTGTCCGCCATTTTATGAACTCATCCGATGTCTCTGCTCGCAACTCAGTTGTTCTTGAAGGCAATGTGTTTTCTGCGTCAAGCCAGCTGTTTTTTTGTATGAGTTGTCCTAGCAACCAAATGGGCATTTTGATTCCATTGTGAGTTGTTCAATCCCTGTGATTTCGAGTGATCACTTTGAAGAGGTTCATACTGATCGAATTGATAATTCATGGATTGCTTGTTAGAAACAGAAAAGACTGACAATTTCACGTTGGCAATTGTTAGCGGTTGCAATCGGCTGATTATTAAAATAATTCTTGAACGTATTTTGATATTGTTACATTTATACCTTTTTGTATTTGAACACTTTATAAAAAAATCATTATAAGGAAAATAAATCGCACAAACCTACAATACAGTCCTGTTTAATGGTCTGTTTAAGCACCTGAAGTAAATATGAAATAAAAATGGACCCTATCGACCAGAGTAGTAAAATCGATTGTTAATGTTATTTTATGTAGACTTTAGGACATAAAATATTCAAAAAGAGTAGTTTCAGCCCAAAACTGTTTTTCTAAAGAATTGAATGAGAACCAAAATCAGTATTTGTTTTGAAATTTTGGACTGAACATGTTCCATTTCCGAAAAACACCTACAAATTACAAGGCATTAGTTAAACCACATGAACATGTCGGCCATTTAATACAGTGTGGATAATTTAGTAGAACTGATTGTCGGTTTCAACACAGGAAATATTAAAATGGTCTTGACCTCATCTGTCTTCCAAATCCCTCTTTCTGCTGGTGAAAAACAACATTTCGAGATGAAATGGAGAAAAGCGAGGACAGGAAAATAGCAGAGCGGTTTAGTGATTCAGAACTGTCATGCTTTGTTGATCAGATTCTTATTCTCATAGAAAGATGATTAGCATTCCTTTAACCTCCCTCCATTTCTCTCTCTTTCTTTCTTCCATACCAGCAGATAGCAGTGGATCAAGGTTTGAGACAAAAGAGTCAGGCTGTTTTGGGACTCGCCTGTCCTGCTCTGGTGCTCTCGCAGATGATGATCTCCTCATCGCTGTTGATCTTCGGAGGATTGTCGTTCACATCCAGAACCTGCACTGTGACGGGCACGTGACTCTGAAGGCTGGGATGGTCTGGAAGGAGAAGCGTCACAAAGCTTTTAACAAAAAATATGTGAAAACATCATGCATGTAGCTTACAGAGGCTAGAAAACCATCAAGCATTTAAGCGTTTTGAACAAAACGTTCAGTTCTGCACACAGAGACTGTGGGTCCGTATATTTGCAACTACGACCAATTAATGTCAAATGAAGAAACACAGGTTATGCAAATTCCCATCAGTCTGTCTCAAAAGAGCACGTCTTTCAACTGGTATTTCTATGCAGAAGTACATTTGCATGCGCCCATTGGTCCCCGGGTAGGATCCGCCTAATTTTGTTTACAAATTGGCTAAATGATCTAGTTGGAATTCTCAGAACGAGTTGGACTCGCACTGAATAAATTCATGTGAAAATAAACAACGACAAATTAACAAGACATTACAATTTATAATAAATGAAAAACAGTTTCGCAACAAGAATGTGCAGTGATATGTTATTGAGCAATTAAAAAAACAAATCGAAGTATGAATGTGAATGTGAAGTTTTGAATGTGCTTTGCATCTTTTAATATCACTCTGTCTTTTAGTTTCCACGGCATCACTTGCATCCTTCTTGTCATTATTGCCTTTAGTCACGACACAACAAAACATACTTCTCAAACTGAACTCATCTATGGTTGCCAAACATTGTTAAAACTTGGTTAAAACTAACTACAGTTTAATAATGCACAATACTCAAGAAAACTAAGGAGAAGTAGGTAATAAAATGTAATAATACAATGGTCCTGATGCGATTCAAAGCACAAAAAGTGAGTTTAATTGCTGCGATGTACTCAGGTCAAGTGATGTATTCTCCCCAGTCACTTTCTCTAACAAGTATTCGCACCCTCTGCCAGAACAGAAGTGAACATTTCCTACAAAAAAGACTTCGAAGACAACTTGTCACCATGGCAACAAACATTTCTCCCCTCCATTTTATCTACGATTTCATAAAAACATTTAAACCACAAATATCAAAACAACATTCTCACTGAAATCCATAATGTCTACTCACTACCGCCATCTCTGTCTGAAACATATAACTGCAGGACACTTTGTTATCTTTACTGTTTCGTAAAAGTATAACTCACATTTTCGACTCAATTGTATCCAACATTTACAATATAAATCAATATTATAAACTTACATGTACAACATAAATCATTATTATAAACTTACCTTTGCGAATTAGGTAAAGAGATTGAAAAAGGTACACTTTATGCACTAGCTTATTTTCTTTATAACCCCAAAATGTTTGGAATTCCAGCTTTAACCTTTTTTTTTCATACGTGGATTTGCAAAGTTTTATTTCTGTTTTTGTCTTAGTTAAAGTTATTTTAGGGTATATCGTTGACATACTATATATAGAAATATATTGAATTAATTTAAATGCCATTGCTCTGACTTTGTAAGAATCTGTTGTTCTGCACTAGAATTGATTTAAATTGATTAAATGCACGCAACCTTCAGCATTTTGTTTTTCATTAGTACAGAAGACTCATTAGCTATTAAAATGAATAAATATAAATAAGCAAGTTATCAAAGTATGGATGCTCAAGCTAAATTAATTCTGGTACCCACCCTCCTCCGTTGCCATGACGGTGATGTTGTGCCACGGCGTCTCTTCCCGGTCCAGCAGTTGAGTAGTTCTAATGACACCGCTGATGGATTCGATATCAAAATACACCTCTTTGTCTTCTCCCCGCTCGATGAAATATCTAAATATAGAGGAGAAAGTATGAATACTGCATGAACCTTTCCATCTTTCAACCCTCTACATCATCGCTGTGGCATTAAGAGCAAAGACAGCTTGGATTTGTCTTATTATCTGAGAGCTCATATTGCTTTACATGGCTGGGTGGTGAAACCTTGCCAACTCTAAGTGTGGAGCGATGTAGGGTCAGGTCTGCTGCAGTACGTGATCAATAGGCCTTCTCAATGACAGAAATACAGGGAGGAATATATCAACCAAAACAAAAATGAATAGAGTAGAAATGTTAGGATGGAGCGTAGTACGAGGTCTATCAATTTAAATGAAGAATGCACTTTTTTCCCGCAGTTTGTAATTAAATGTGAACATCATTATGTTAGTCTGACAGAATGCATATTGTATTTAATAATGGTCTTGTCTTGTAGCTGTTTAAGTTCATATCGTTCACGTTTTCCCAAATGATCGATCACCCCCAGTAGACATAATATTGGAAATTGTAAAAGAGATTCATGAGCAGCAAGTGCTGTAGGTATACCCACAGATACGTATTAGTGTTTTAGCTGAAATGACACGAAAACAGAAGCAATAGATTATGACAGACTGGCACAATTTACCAAAAAGGGAAAAGGAAACTGCAATGTATGAGAGAAAAATATGATTTGGTCACATTGAATAACAAGACAAGGAACTGTCTGTGAAAAAAGGTCTTTGTGATGTTAGAGTGTTGTGGATGGTTGCTATGTTTGATATATATATATACATAGATGCTTCACTAGAAGCTGTTTCTTTGTTTCTCAAACTGTAAGTAACAACAGCAAAATTCTGGCCATTTCAAAATGGTCGACAGGTCAGCGTATCAAAAACGCTGCTAGCACGTTCCAGGCGGTTTATATATGTAGAACAAATATTTGACCCTGGAACACAAAACCAGGTCATAAGTAGCACAGGTTTATTTTAGCAATATGGGTCAAAATGATCGCTTTTTCTTTTATACCAAATATCATTAGGACATTTAGTAAAGATCTTGTTCCATGAAGATATTTTGTTAACTTCCTACCGTTAATATATCAAAACTTTATGTTTGTGAGTGGATGCAGCAAAATTGCAAACAAAATGGCCGGGAACACGCCAACAAACATTGCTGGCTACTGATCGCTCTTTGGGAATTACTCACACAAGGCTGGTATCTATGTAAAGCTTAAAATTTCCACTTTCCGGGTTCATCTACTCTCCATGACGTCATTACACCGGTAGAGAGGTTTACAACAAACCGGTTCCTTCTTAGCAACGGCCTGCTACAGAAATATTAGATTTTTTGAATCCTCACATTCCAGATTCTCAAATAGTTGCATCTCGGCCAAATATTGTCCTAACAAACCATACATCAACGGAGAGCTTATTCATTCAGCTCTTAGAGGATGTAAAAGTCTCAACGACAAAAAAAGACCCTTATGACTGGTTTTGCGGTCCACGGTCACATATTAGAGGTAGTGTTCTTATCACATGCAAAGACAAATTCTGCAAAACAATATAAAAATAATTTTATCATTTCTACTGTGAAGAATACTCCATTAAAAACGATTTGCACTCGGGTGTGTCGCAAAATAAATGCTCTACATGAAATATGATAATGATCAAATGCATCACTATAAAGGCTTAGAAGAAAACTAAGAAGACAACAATAACCTTGTTCATCATCGCTTTATAACACTAATGCAGATTTTCAAAATATAATGTCATTTTATTTTCTTGCAGTTAATGAAAATACCACCTAGAAAAATCTTGCAAAGGCACGAAAAGCTGTTTATTTCACGGTGAGTGTAGATTTACATCAGGAGAAAATGGGCTGAAAAAATACTTTTTTCCGTTGTGTTATCTGAACAGAAAAGGGATTACTTTTTAATCTTTTTTGTCTGTTTTCTCTATGTATTTCAGTTTTTTATAGCCCCGCATTGATTAATGTTGATGTGAAAATACATTGTACGCAAGTATTTATCTCACAGTATTTGCATGACCATAAGAGTAACCGACCTGCCGTCACGCACGCATGGACTCTGTAGGTTAAAAAAAACCGTCTATGCTAATAAACCATAGAGGTCACATCCCATTACCACAATAAAATATGCACAGTCCTTGACATTAGACTTCTTTTCTTTATAAAAAGCTACATAAGACATGAGAGAGAAATAACAATGAGAATTTCACACTTCGTGCATTTTACAGCCGGTGCAACAAACGTTCTGACATTTATTTCATCACTCCAGTTGTTCTCTTGCATGTCACAGGAAGTGTTACTTTATTCACGTTCTGTACACCGGGGTTGGACATAACGCCGAGCACACTAGGGGCGGCCCCATAAAAAAACAAACGAGCATCAACTCTGTGAAAACATTGCACAAAACCAGATGGACTCCCGGAAACATCATAAGCCCGGGAGTATGAAATGAATGAACTATTAATGTAAAATTATCACGGGTGATCAATTTAATTAGGTCTACACCTACCGCCGAACAAAATTAACTGCAAAAAAACGGCATGGGGAAAACTGGACATTAGGGAGGAAAAATGTTCCTGTCTCTGCCAAGAGCCCCGGAAAAAAACAGAACCTGCCCCTGTTGTAAACAACAATGCTTACGAATATCATGTGCACAGTATTTTCTTTCGTATGGGGAACGGTTGATTTCTTCCCATTTCCATTTCACACTATATGTATTTTTTATGGGCTTACCACACTTGTTTTTTGAAAACTGTGTGCGATGTGACAAAACCCACTCTTTATCCTATTCATATTCATAGGTCATGTGTCCACCAAAGTGTTTTTTTCAGAGGCTTTGATACACTTTTAAAACAGTTCCAACAAAGAGAATTGAAAAATTTTACACAATGTCTCGTTTTATCCAATCATTTTTAATCATATATTAAAGTGAAAAGCATTTTCCAAGGTTGGACATCACCTTTGGTCAAGCCTGAAGTACACCGACCAACAGAGACTCCACCCCCTTCCTTTCGAAGCACTACGGTGGCTGACACGGAACTAAGATGTCGAGAAAACGTATGTACGAAACACGTTCTGTAAAGCATTTGTCCGTTTAGGGATACTGTAGAAACAACTTACGCCGTATACCCACTAGAAAAGGTCAAAGATTTCCGTATACCCACTTAAAAAAGCGGGAGGATACGCAACAACATCGTTTTGTGTCATAAAAGTGACTTTTGGACCATTGGTGCACCCGGGAGATATGAAACAAGAGGAGATCATGAAAGGCAAGCATTTAAACTACTACACAATATTTGTGTTTTCGCAAGCCTGCCCTTGAACCTACTTGCGCATCGGGTGACGCTGCAGCAGATGTTATAGAAAATGAGCCCGATGAGGCTCATGATACGCCGTATGCGTAGTCCCCCTCTGTCGGGATAGTGTCCCGGGGTCTCAATCGTGTTTCACTGTTCGCCGGTGTATTATACTTTCTGCTAATAACTCACCCCCACTTTTAGAACCACTGCATATTCTATTAATAAAATGAGCATATTTTATTATCATTTACCTAACTGTAAGGGGATTGTTGGCATATTATATTGTATCTAACTAGCCAACTTCACAACCGTTTGTTCGTGTAGTGAATCAATACATGAGGGAGACAGGGAAAGAAAACTTATACTACAATGTTGATAATCGTTTTAGATGAAAAGAGAACTCTTGGCCAGTCTTATGAAAGTCAGGCTGCAGTGAGACTGCCAGCAATCTATAAGTGCAACGTGTGCTTGATAAAACTGCACAAATGTTCATTATTATAGTATCAATGTCAATGATAGGTGCAACTTGCACTTAGAAGTGTGACCTAGTGTGTGAAAACTAGGCTCAAGTTTTCTATAGTTAATAGTGACGAGCATCAGAGTTTGATTTTAACCATTTATTTCAATATGATTTCCTGTAATCTAAAGATTATACTTTCACAGGATATTCTTTACATTTTATTGGTTGCCCTGCTGAAAAAAATATAGAACCCGGCCCAAAACACAATAGATGCAGTTGGGATTTAATATATATATACCTTAATGGTATTTTAATAGAAACCATTCGAAGGTATGATGGTATCTATTTATTTAGCAGGGAGGGCATGTAGAAATAATACATCCACAAATAAATGACTTTATAGCTGGGTTTCGACATGGATCACAAATGTGCATTGAAAATTGCCAGGTGGTAAACCTGTGCTTTAGAGATTTTATACATATACCATCTACTGATAAATGTAACTCTTAACTGGCCGAGTTAGATAAACAACCTGCTGTCATTGGGTATTGAAATCTTGCTCGCAATAAATCTTTAAGAACGTACTTGATAACATATAGAGGAATACTCTATGCCATCATGAGTGAGGAGGTGCTAATGGGTATACTCATTACAAAAACTAGACTACACCACTGTTTGCATTTCTGTAAATAGATCCTCCAAAAATGACACAGAGGCCCTTTAAATTAAACTTTGTAGCAGTTAACATTAGTTAATGCACCATGAAAACATGAATAATTATATTGACTTTAACTAACATTAACGAAGATTAATACAAGCTGAAAAACTATATTGCTCATGGTTAGTTTGAGTTGGCTAACGCATTTACTATTGTTAAGAAATATAACTTTTCAAAGTGTTACCCTTTTTCCTAAATACTGTAAGTACTCAATTTTAAATATTTTATAATGTTTCATTTCCAACCGCAGTTTCAACACAAGCATTTTCGTATGACTAAAACAATTACACTCAGAGACTCAAACACAGATAATCCACTCTGTCATCACCCACGGTTAAAGAATACGCTAGCGTTGAATGCCCTTCACAGTATGTCAGTTTCATAATGTAGCGTTCATACTATCAGCTGTCACAATATAAAGCAAAAAGGACATTCATATCGGCACTGTCGTGTCATAATATGTTTGTCAGGTATGATAACATGCAGGCATTTTTCTCTAAATGACACAAAGTGTTCATTTGTTAGAGAATGTAAAGAGTCTGATGTCTGAAGGAAAAGAAGGATGTGTTTATGAGCTCTTTCATTAGTGTGTGGGGTTAATTGAGCCTCGGTTGCGGTGGTTCATTAAAACATGAGCTGTTTTAACTGCGCTAATGAACAACATCCTTCACCGGGAGTCAAAACGCAAAGAAAGATCCATAAGTGTCATATCAACTCAATGTTAGCCCATTAAAGTCGACCTTTACAGAGAGAGAGAGAGAGAGAGAGAGAGAGAGAAAGAGAAAGGGAGAAAAAATGAAAAGAAGGAAAGATAGAAAGAAAGAAACTTTCTGGTTGTGAAATGTAAATGTAATTAACTACCACCAGTGCTTTGATTATATATATCATTCGAACTGATGAACGAAAGAAAGAAAGAAAGAAAGAAAGAAAGGAAGAAAGGAAGGAAGAAAGAAACTTTCTGATTGTGAAATGTAATTAATTACCACCAGTAAAGAATAATATATATAAATTTTTTAACAAAAGCTTATTTAACTTTTTTTACCTTTTTTCAGTACAAATATCAAACAATTCTTCAATAAAAGAAAGTATGCACTTAGACTTGTTCATGCTTAAAGCAAGAAACAGGAAAAAAACATCTCAACTGAATTAAGTACCTAACTGAATTTTATTTTTTTTACCAAATCTGCAGATATTTTTTCTTGTTTTTCCATGAACTAGTCTAATTGTAATACATTTAGCAATAAAAATATTTAATATCTTTTGTCATTTTGCTTCTACAGTAAATGTATCTTGAGACTTTCAAGTCTTAACTTAAAGGGATAGTTCACCTAAAATTTTAAACTGTCAAAATGTCCTCACCCTCAGTTTGTTCCAAACCTGTATACATGTATTTATTCTGCTGAACACAAAGGAAGGTATTTGGAAGAATGTCAGTAACCAAACATATCCCATTCCACATTTACAGCCAAAGTAGGGTAAATAAATATTATGGGAGTCAATGGGGGATGAGATCTGTTTGGTTACTGACATTCTTCCAAATATCTTCCTTTGTGTTTAGTAGAACAAAGACATTTAAACAGGTTTGGAACAACATGTTTGGTTGAGTTTTCATTTTTGGGTGAACTATCCCTTTAAGACCTTTTAGATATTTGTTATAAAAATAAATACAACTTAGTTTAATACTTGTTTACAAAGACATTCATATATTGTATTTTTTTGCGGCTCAACTATTCAAATCTCTTTTGGTTGACTGTATGAAGTATTTTTTTTGTCATTGTATTATATTTAGATTAGGACACAGACATGGTAGACTGATTGAGACACAATTATCCCATATCTCCATCTTCTCACCTTACTGGACTGTTTTTGCTGTCCGGGTCTCGAGCTGTGATGGCTCCCACTTCTGTTCCAACCTTGGCGTTCTCGTACACCTCCATAATGTAATAATCCATCGAGAAAACAGGAGGCTCGTCCACGTCTCCGACTGTGATCGTGAGCGTGGCGTCGTCTTTAAACGAACCCAGATAGGAGAGGCGAGGGTCCAGGTGTGTGTTTTCAGCAGAGATGTGAAGACTGTACTGCTTTTTCTTTTCATAGTTAAGAGGCTGAAAATAGAGAACAGGAAACTAAATTGGATAGAAAAGTACAATTGTCTTTCCTAATATGCTGAAAGGCGTATCTGGCACAGTCTCTGTCGATGAAGTTAGTTCAACCAAAAATCAAACTTGTCATTAGTTATTTGTCCTAATTTTTTTGAATAAAATGAATATAAAAAGTAAATATAAAAGGAGATTTATTCTGGCTACTCTTCTTGATATTATGGAAGTGAATGGGGACTGGGTTATTAATCTTCAATATGAAGCCAATAAATCTGCAAAACCAAAAAAGTGGCAGTCCATATAACACTTCACAAAGTATACAGCGCCATTCGCTCGTATATGTTAATGTTATTATAGAGTACTAAAACGAGCTGTCTGTTAATTGAAATCATATAAAATGTTACAAAAAATGAACATAAATACAAAAAAGTGAGAAAAAAAAATTCAAATACGAAAAATATTTAAAATTAAAAAGATTATCAATAAAAAATGATTAATATTATAATTAATACTTTTAATATCAATCATATTAATTCAACATATTTTAAAATTGTAAAACAAAACTAAAATTACTTAAGAAGTTTTTACAAAACAGTTTAAAAAAGTTTACAGCTCAGACCTGCTTGAAGATATCGGCCTCCAAAGGGCACTTCAGAGTGAAGACAATCATGGCCGCCATATTGAAGGGTCGTTCCAAACTGAAGTGCTCATAACTGGCCACTTCAAAGGGACATTTGAAATAAAGGATTTCGAAGGGTACAACTGATGAACACTTTGCGCCCCCATAATTCTTTGCGCGACGACGGTGGCACCTCATGAACACGGGATGATGATGCGCAAGGGAACTTTTAAAGAACTATTGTTTGGTCCCCTATACCCTTCAAGCCTTTGAAGCTTTCATTTCACCGGGTAAACCCTTCGAAGCGCAAAGGGTATAAGCATGGAACATTGGGACTATCACAATTTTTAGGTGTACTGTACCTTAAGTCAGAAAAATATACCCTTGAGTCAGTCAAAGGTGTTTTGCTTGGTGGCTTCAAGTAGCTTCGAGCAGATCAAACAGTTACGTTTAAAGAATATATTGAAGTCCTTTTTGCTTCCGGAGCAAAGAGGTTAAACGGCTCTCTAGATGGGGTCACGTCAGTAAACACTATGAAACCTGCCTGACCTTCAACGGCCCTCTCGCCTGGCAGATCTGCTAGGCATTTATCTACAAAATTGGCTTTTGGAAAACTCTGTATTCACTGAATTTACAGCTTTCCCCCCCTGGGACCGAGACTGAATTGAAGACGCTCGGAATACAGAAATCTGGCCATTAATGAGTAGTCGAGTCCTGAAGTGAGAGAGACATCAGTTTGACCCGTCTGCCTGCACAGATTATATGTCTATAAGTGTATCTGAGAGATCTCTGTATGTGTAGCTTTAAGATACTGTGCTGACAATAATCTTGACTGGAATATTTATGGCATCTTTTTGGTGAAGGACCGCAAGGAACACTCAGAGAAAGTGTGAAAAGTAAAACAAACGTATTGCAATTCAGAGTTTATTGGGATTCACTGGTTTTCTGAACTTCTAATGAGGTTTCATGGACTACTGTGTGCAATACTTACATTTTTCCTCGTATTGCTGATTCTCTGATGGCTCCACTGCCTACATCAAGTGTTTCAGTTTCTTCCGAACCAATAATTACACAAAGTAGTTTTTTAAAAGAACATTAAAGCGGTGCTTTCGCATTTAAATCTCACTGCAACAATGGGAAGGTCCTCTGACTGGTTACCAGGGTGTTGCCATGCGGTTGCTAGGAAGTTCGGGTGTCTTTAGTCTCCTGCTATTTGGTTGCTAATGTGTTTTAAGTGGATGCTTATTTTTCTGATTCAGACTTCTATTAAATTGAAAACATCAACCAACGTCCACATTTACATGTTCAGTTATTTTTCACTTTTTCCCACCAAATCCATAACCTCAATAACATGAGTCAGTCCAAGTATAGCTATACTTTCTGATTGCTATATCAAATCAAACAAGAGTGGATGCTTTTAAGGCCAATTCAAATCTATTTTAACAATCTAAGTACAAGTTGCAAGTGCACTTAGGGTGTACAAATCCACTTTTGCTAGTTTAAGGACAGGAAAAAATGGTCGCCGCACCAGGTGCATGGTCTTAAAGGGTTGTCCCTATGAGTCAAGGGGGTGTGTTGGGGAAAACGTGCAGCAAACCAATTAGAGTCTCATCTACCATTCCCATTAGAGCAAGTTGCGCTTGGGCCATGATGGATTCTATTTACACGTCAGAATTTGCAAGAGCAAAGACTGGACGCAGAGAGGAAACGTGGGCTAGGCGGAACCATCTACAGGACTAGACAGATTTGTTATCTTTACGTACACAATAATAATCTTTTACGTAGTGATCCATTTTTTTTTATATTTGACATGTTCGTGTTCTGCAGTTCCCCGTAGGCGCATATTAGTAACATGCTCTTTAAATAACAAAAAAATATGCGACGTTGACGTTTCAGTTGGTCAATGACGCAGTATATTTCAGTTGCCTCACGTCAACACGACAACAAGGCGCACAAATGGGCGCAAATGCATTTGCTATTTAAACAACGTGGCGCAGGACGTGAACATGATAAATGCGTCTAAAACGAGCAGAAAAAACACTTGTATGCCCCATTGCGCCGAGTGTATGCATAACCTCAAGGTCTAGAAACTGCATGTGTAACCTTTGCCTCTGTATCGCCATCTGTGTTTACAAAGTAAAATTGCAAGTTTTTTACCTTCAAATAATAAAGGCAGATTTTTTATATACTTACTTAATTAGCCAAAAACCCCTTAACCCTTAACAGGTTCAATGAAAACAGTGCTGGTGGTCTTAGACAAAAACAGCGAGACTCGAATACCTTTCTCAGTGTGATGATTCCTTCCCTTGTGTCTTTGTCTGTGGAAATGGAGAACATTGCAGCGCCCTCAGGTTCAAGATGCTGTATTTAATCTCTGCATTGATTCCGATGTCCTCATCCGTGGCTTTGATCTTTCCCACCGGCTTCCCCACCTGCGACGACTCGGGGACAAACACCTGGTAGTTCTCTGCAGACACACAAATATTCTCTTGACGTTTGGGTTCGACAGGATGTTATTTTGAAACACAGTATCATGACGCACATGTTTAAAAGCAATTTTTTGACCCTTTCAGAGCTCAGGAGATTTGATGAAGGTCTCGGATTTGTTTTCTTGGTCTGAGATATATCAACTTGGTCTCAGATATTTCTCATGAAATTGCTTAGGAGCAATAAAAGTAGAAATATATAAGACCGTTGTTCAAATACATGAAGAGTATGGATGTGTATAATGAATGTACACTGTAGGGGTTCAATAATCTGGATTTGGGTAAATTTGATGAGAAATGTTTGAGTTGATATTGGGATTTTCAATAATGTTGAGCTTTGACAGAAGACTTGACATTGTTGACATCCTATGTGGAACTCTAATGACAGGGACATTCGATATTCTGACTCTTTTTCTCAGGAGAAAACACTGAGACAAAAGTTTCCATTTTCTCTCCAAGAATTCTCATTGATGTCTAGAAGAAATAATGGGGATATTGAAGAGTTTTGGTATGGCACTAGCAACCTCAAGGGTTTGATTCCCAATCACCGTGATACTTTGAATATGCCGTTGGAAAACTATTTGTATTCTAATTTATACTTCCGGCACCCTATGTGGGTAAAAATATGACCACAAAAGCTCAAGATCTAAGAAACATAATTGGATTCTTACACAATAAAAACAAGCCCGTAATCCTCTGTTCTCCTAGCGCTAATTAAGGCTAAAATATTAAAACGCGACACGCTTCAACATGATGAGTCATCTGACAACGACAGACTGCATCTATATAAGGTATATTTCCATCAATTTGATAATTATAAAGTACAGATATGCGGCCCTTGAGACATCTAACGGTACCCTATAATGAACTGGAAAAGCGAAAAGCACGCTGAGCAAGCGAGCAGCACATTACAACGCCATACAGTACAGCTAACCTTCAAAAACTAATGAGATTGTTTGCGGCGGATGACGATAAAAAGAAATATGAGGTCAAGTTGTTTCATTTTCTTTTTGCCAACATCTTAAGCCCGATAATCAAGTCTTTCAATGTCTACAGAACCACTTTGGAAGTTCAGTACGGTTAGAGCCCTCAATAGGAGTAATTACTTAAAAGGCCAATTTAACAGATATCTTACCAATATACCATAAATTATGTGTTAAATCTGTACCCGCTGAATCACAGGCATTATTTTATGAAATAGCAGCTAAGAGCCACGAAAACATCCAGCAGCTAAAGTGAGGTTCACCCAAAATGAAAATTCCGTCATCGTTTATTCATCCTCTCGTCATTTCAGACCTGTTTACTTCCGCAGAACTCTAAAGAAGAATTTGGAACAAAGTTGGTAACCGAACAACAATGGACCCCAATCACTTCTATTGTAGAGACACAAAACCAGAGCAAGTGATAGGGTCCAGTTCACAACATTTTAAAAATATCTTCTTTTGTGTTCTGCGGAAGAAAGAAAG